>PVIC010019557.1:0-30437 GCA_004025085.1 Thryonomys swinderianus
AAGAGTGTGTGATCACTAAATCAGTCCAAGGATTGGTTTGACTGCACCCTAATCCCAGTAATTTGCATAAGATGAAAGGGACATAAAGAGGCTTGTTTTCCCTGGTTGCTGTGGTACCTTCTGCCTGCCATGAACTATTTCTCCTCTGAGATGTCTGTTCACCATGCTGCCCTGCTTTGGAGCCAGCTGGTTATGGACTGAAATTTCTACAAACTGTGAACTAAATAAATATTTTTCCCTTTTAACTTTAGATGTTGAGTATTTTGTCTCAGCAACAAAAAAAGTAACTAAAAGCTAATTTGGCAGAGAAGAGTCAAGACAAAAGAAAGGGTTAATTGTCAATAGCCACTTCCTCATGAGTATGTACAGAGTGCAGAGATACCCAAGGACAGAGTCCTATGCAGAACTCTGGGCTTCAGGGTCCAAACTGTGAGAAAAGATGCATAGGGGAACTTGTGGTACATTAGGAGGAGCCTTAGCCAGGTATGGTATGTCGATTCCTCCAGTGGACACCGTGCCCAGCTGATGAGTGTGGACTATCATAGGGATTGGCTGCTGTGCTTCCTGAGAGAGGAGAGAGGACACTTTTACACGTATATCTCCTGCTTTTAGGCACGTAAGGAGACAACAATAAACTTTTGTGCATGGTCCTCTCCTCAGCGCTCTTGAGAGGGTCAAGGTCAGGTGTTGTAAGAATGAGGCAGGGAGAGCTGAGGGTGGGGGGAACTAAAGGGGTCAGGAACTGTTCACAGCATGAGAATGTGGATCTGACACACTGAAGGTGTGGAGTGGGGTAGTGACAGAGGGACTGTGGCTGTGGGCAAGAGTGGTTCATGCAGAAGAGAGGAGAAGATCCCAGGGGCTATGGTACTAATAGGCAGTGGGGACCCCAGGGTAGGACAGGAGCTGGGCTAAGGGGAAGCAGCGAGGAGTTAAGGTAAGACATGGCAACATGAGCAGGGGTGGGGGGGCAAGGTGTATTATAAGTTTCCTGGGGAGATGTAGAAGAAATGTCTCTCTGTGCATTGAGAGGGCACCAAAGAGCAACTCAGATGAGTCTGGCTCTGGGAGTAAATGAACTTGAGAGGGGGCTCACTCAGAGCAGGCTGCAGCACCCGCTCCCTCTGCCAAACTCCTGGTTTTATCAAGCTCTAGTCAAAAAATCGAAAGCAGGATGAAAGCAAGAAGGGGACCTGGAAGAAGTTGTGGATATTCTGCTGCCACCCATCTCAGGAAGTCTGTCATCTTAGCAGTGCTGTCCAGCCATGGTGGTGGCAGAGGACCCCCTTATGCTCCAGGCTGTCTCATGGCCTCAGCACCTGGCAGGCTGCTGAGCAGCTGAACAGGCCTGCTATGAGGCAAAATTGCTTTCCTTGGGCTCAGAAGACAGTTCTCGTTACACAAGGCTGAGAGTCCAGAGGACAAGGGGGTTTTGTGCTAGGTGGTTTGGAAGGGAGAAGTAAGGTGAGTTGGAGTATAAAGCACAGGAGGGTGTGTCACCTGCCTCGGGACTACTTGAGTGCAGCTGTAGCCTGGGGGCTGAACATCAGGGCAACAGATGGAGAGGCTGCAGTGAGAAAGGATGAGGGGAGTCTGTTTCCTGTGGAACGAGGATTCCAGAAGGCTCAGTGGGAGGAAGCAGCTACTCCTCCTCAAGGCTCTGTGTGGGTCTGATTGCTTAGCCCACCATACCAGTGCTCAGACCTCCCGCAAGCAAGACGTGACCAATGGGTCATGGTGGACCTGTTATCCTTGGGGAATCTTGAGAGGTGTCTTAGGCCTCAGCACAGCTTTCCTGGAAGTCACCACCAAAAATCAGATGAGCCAGACTATGTGTTTTTTTGTAGTAAACTTTAGTAGAACACAGCCATGCCTACCTATTTACTGGCTGTCTGTGATGGCTTCCATGCCATAGATGTAGAACTGAGCAACTGTGACAGTCCTGGGAGAGGCCAGAAAACCTAAAGTATTTAGTCTCTGGCCCCCTTCAGAAAAGTTTGGCTTGATTAGAATCAATGGGAGAGATAAAATTGACTTGCTATTCTGAATTGGAGGAATGCCCTCCTCATGGCTAACTACATTTAAAAAAAAATTTCTGGGCCGGAGGGTTAGCTCAGTGGTTCCGACGTCTGCCTCGCAAGCGCAAGGTCCTGAGTTCAGTCCCCGGTAACCACATACAATGCTGGGCGTGGAGACTCACGCCCACCAGCAATCAATACCGCATAACACAATGCCGGGTGTGGTGGCTCACGCCTGTAATCCCAGCACTCGGCAGGCAGAGGCAGGAGGATTGCTGAGTTCGAGGCTTGCCTGGGCTACATAGTGAACTCAGAGCCAGCCTGAACTACAAAGTGAGACCCTGTCTCAAAAAAAAAAAAAAATTCTAATTCTGTTCCTTTTCATGCATTGAAAATGTATGATTTGGAGTAAATTGCAAAGAGTGCACCAACATCTAATATACAGCTAATGACTTTTTATACATGAATACACATCACCTGTATTCTTACCTCTATCACTGTTATTTTTGCCTTTCCTTCAATTTCATATGAATGCAATGCTATATGTACAGCATGTAGGTAGCCTTTTGTGTTTGACTTCTTTCATTTGTTATATGTGCTGGGATCCAGGTTGCTGCATGTATCAGCATATACTTTATTTCTTTTTGTTTATGTATTGTATTCCATCATACAAATAGCCAGTTTTTAAGCTGTTTTCTTCTGATGGACATTTGGGTTGCTGTAAGTTTCGTGCTATAAAGGAAAAAATTTTGATGAACAATCTACTACATATATTTTACTAGATGTATGTCATTTCTCTTGCACATGCACCTAGAAATGGAATTGCTGGGCCACAGTCAGTTATTATCTTTAGTAGATATTGTCAAGGAGTTTTCCAAAAGTGTACAGTACCTATCTGCACTCCACCTATAATTTGTATTTAAATGACATAAAAACCTCAGCTTCTGGCACGACGTCTCCCGGAAGTGAGCTGCTCCACATATACTCCTGAACAGAGGAGGGAAGTACAGGACCCACACGGCTGGAAACCACAGCAAGGAGATGGTCTTGGCCGCTGGTATGAATACAGATCAACTTGGTGTCATCAGTGCCCTGCAACGTAGACAATCCCCTTCACAGGCCTGAGAACGCTGGTCACTCTACTCACTCTCAAAGGAGACTGATACATACCTTTCCCCGGAAAGAGAAGTATTCATAGCAGTTAGACCGTGGTTGCAGGTCTTGTGACACTTCCCAGTAACCCAGTGGCAATGTGCCAAGAAGGCAAAGTCTCAATCACTCAGCTGCTCAGGAATCATGGGCTGTGAGTCAGGGAGTCCTAGTAGCCACTCATTGGCTGAGCTTCCTCTCTAACCACAGAACCTCCAACCTGGTCACTCCATCTAGGACAGTAACATCGTCTTTGCTGACCACATTTTCTTTACTGCACTTTGTTGCGGTGGGTTCTTGACCCCGAATTGGCTCCAGTCTCTCCAGACATACCAGGAGATACTCTCTGTGGATTTTCTCCATCACATATTTAGAGTTCTGGGGACATTGCTGTGGTAGTTGCCATGAAAGTTTGAATAAACACACATGGAGTTTCCATCCCCATCTGAGTCCATTTGGGCTGCAATAAAAAGATGGCTATATTAGCTTTTTTGCCACTGGGACACAGCACTCAACATCCACAACTTAAAGGAGGTGATGTTTAATTGGCCCAGTCCATGGTGAAGTGGCTCCAAGGCAGAGACATCATGGTGGAAAGGTATGGCTGACTGAAACAGCTTTGTGCCTGGTACCTGGGAATTAGAACTGAGGAGAAAGGACCAGACATGGACCCCAAGACCATACCTTCATGTCCTGCACAGACACACCTAGAAATGTTGCTCCACCAATTCCCAAGGGGACCCCAAAGCCAATCAAGTTGAAACTCCACTCTAACTACCACACTGTCGTATACTAGATTGCTTATAAACAATCAGGATGCACTCATTTCTCACAACCCTGGAGCTGAGAAGCCTGAGGTCAAGTCTTCAGCAGATTCGATGTGTGCAGAGGCCAAATTTCTGCTTTATGGCCTGTCATTTTCACTGTGTCTTCACTGGGCAGGAAGGGGAACCTGGGTCTCTGAAGCCTCCATGGGGCACTAGGGCACGAATCTCATTCCTCAGGGCTCCACCTTCATGACCTAAGCACCTCCCACAGGCCCCACCTCCTTTTACCATCACGGCTGGATTAGGTTTCACAGATGAATTTGGGGACCTTAAAGTTTCAGTCCCCGGCCATTCCCCTGAGTCTGGCAGGAAAATAGATCTTGGGTGGTGGGACCAGGATTGTGATTTGATGACAGAAGCAGATCAGATCACTCAGGGTACATGAAGTTTACTCTAGGGAATATGTCAAAATATTAAGTCAGGAAGGGTAGAGGAGAAGACCCCCCCCCAAAAAAAAAAAACCACAAACTTTTTGGAAATAAAAATGTACTCTTCAATTCTGCCAGCATGTGGTAATTATTCAAGACACCTGAAATCTATTTTCAAAGGTTTTGGGGTATTAGTATTGGTATTTTGAAAAGTTTTCCTATCAAGTATGTGTCTGAAGGACTTTAAATCAGATGTGGAGGCTCAGAATATCAGCCCTGACCATTTGCATCTCAGGGATACAAAGGTAGACCTTGTAGAGCAGTGCTTTGAGGCAAGCTTCTGAATTGCTCAAGAATGAGGAGTCCAATTGACATGGACATCCTGCCACAAGCTTCAAATGTATGATTAACTGTCTAAATGAGAGCTCAAGAGTAGTGATGGAGATGGTACTTGAGGAAAGAGCCCAAACGGTGTGTCCGGAACAAAACCTAGATCACACGAGGAGCGAGGCTGTCTGTCTTGTCTCTCTCTGGTCTACTATGATGGCTGGCTGTGTTTATGCCCAATAATATATATTGAATGGATGGACAAATGAATGAATAAAGGAACAGATGGGTGAGTGTTGGAAGGATGGGTGAGTGAATGATGAATGAATGGAGGGAAAGATGGGAGGGAGGGCAAACTCAGTCACCTGCTTTCTATTTTGGTTAGGGTTTGCTGTCCTGCATTTTTCCCAAGACCCTGGCCAGCAGGTTCTGTAAGAATGCACAGAGGTGCTCGCTTCGGCAGCACATATACTAAGAATGCACAGAGACCCCTTCTTCACTCTTGAGATTTAGAGAGTAATACAGATTCCTCTCTCAACAGTTAGGTTTATGTTGTTGTAACAAAACATTGTAGAACTCAAACCTTGCAAAAATATATTGAAGGTTAATAATGTCAACAGGTGAAACTTCTAACACATACCTATGTGGCCCTAAAAAAAATGACCAAGTAGAATACTACTCAAAAACAACACCACCTTCATGACATTTGAAGCATCTTAAGTTAATAGTAATGTTTCCTATACAATTAACTCATGAGAAATACTTTCAGGGCCGCCTTCTCTGAAATTAAAAAAAAAATGCATGTAAAAAAGAATTAGATGCTTATACACTCACTTGCCTTTACTACAAATACCACACATCTCATCTGGTTCATTGCAGACACAGATATTTAGAGCTTGCCTGAATTATGACTCAAGTCCCAGAGTCATATATGGAGTAACTCCGTTTGCATCCTTTCTAACAGTTTTTGGCTGTGGAAAAAGGACCCAGAGGTCAACACAAAGACCAACACTTTGAACTAAAGGAATGCAAAATTGGGGAGGAATTTCTGTACTTCTTCCATCTGCCCAACCAGATTTCTAGAAGAATCTCTGGGGAAAAATGAATGGAGTGGCCGGATGTGGTGGCTCACACCTGTAATCCCAGCACTCGGGAGGCAGAGACAGGAGGATTGCTGGGTTCGAGGCTTGCCTGGGCTACATAGTGAGCTCAGGGCCAGCCTGAACTACAAAGCGAGACTCTGTCTCAAAAAAAAAAAAAAAATGGATGGAGTGGGGCTCTATCACTTCCTAGGCCCTGTGCAGTAATTCATGTTGTAACTGTTAGAAGAGGATCATTATTCCAGAAGGGCTTTTTAACTCATCTGCTCAGAAGGCCCTGCACCCTCCTTTAACAGGGCAAATATCATCACAGCCCTCTCAATAGTCTATAGGGTCTTTTATAATCTGGGAGTGCTAATTCCCTGAGGTCATCTCTGACAAATCTCTATCTACTGGGATTCCACTCATCTAACTTTATTCTCAATCATACCTTTTCCCAGACCTTTGTATTTGCTGTCCCCTTTACCTGGAGGCTCTTTCTTCAGATATCCTTGTCTTCAGTTCTCTTCTCAAACATTTTTATCTCACAGAGTCCTTCCTTATCAATCCTATCTGAAAAACTACACAGCTCTTTCTTGTTCCCTTGCTCTAATTTCTTTTTCTTCATGACAATGATTTGTTTATTATTAAACTAAACTAAAAAGGATGTCTGTCAATTCAATGGCATATTCATGCCATGTATATCAGTATACACTTGTGTCCCATTATCCAGTGCCATGTAATAACATCACAAAGGCAGTGACCAAAATAACACATGTTCATTATCTCATAGTTTCCATAAGTCAAGGAACTGGGTGCATCTTAGCTGGGTCTTTTGCTTAAGAATTTCTCATAAGGCTGCATTCAAGATTTTGTCCAGGCAGGCTCATCTGAAGATCTGATTGAAAAAGAACCAACTTCCAAGGTCATGTGGCTGTCAACAGGATTCATTTCCTCATGGATTTCTGTGCAGTGTCTCAGTTCTTACTTAGTTGATTGTCAGGGAATCCTTCTATCAGCTCACAGTAGGGGATCTTGCTTCACCAAAGCCAGAAAGGGAGAAAGTTTGCTAACAAAAAAGAAGCCACATCTTATATGACATAGCCACTGAAGTGCCCCCACCTTTGCCATATTTTTTTTTATCAGAAGCAAAGTCACAGGCCCTGCTCATGCTTAAAGGGGAGGTATTACACAAAGGTGTGATTAGCAATAGGTGGAGGTTATTGGGGGCCAGTGTAGACTCCATCCACCATAGTTATCAGTAAAAACTTAACCAATATTAAATTCAGTGTTAAAAAGTGGCACTGGAGATAGAGAGCTATGACATTTAAGTCCCTTGCAATTCATCTCTTCCACAGTGTAAAATCTCTTTAAAAATCTGCTTTATTCTTTCCTTGGCTTACCTCTGATTCTCTGAGGCCAACCTGATCTGCATTCCTGCAGGAAGTGCCCCAAGCTTTAGGCTCCCCCTTGAGAAGCTACCCCACACAACCAAGGCCTACCAGGAATTGACAACCCAAATGTCACTCTCCAGAACTCGTTCCTTAATCATGAGGATCGCTGGAGTTGGTGAGTTGCATCCTTACTTATTCAACAGTGGAGATGGTGTTCTTATTGAACAGGCATTTTGCATTTATGAGGTCTCGTTGCCAGCCAAGTTAATAATGCATCTAAGAAAAAAAAAACACTGTGTAGTCGGGTAGATCTTATTAATATGATTCAATTTTTAAAGGGCTATTACTTCAGAGTCCTGATGTCTGGGATGCTGTTAAAGAATAATACATTTTTTTAAGAGTCACCATGACAACCGAGAGATGCCCCATCCCCCAACCTGAATCAATTACAGATTTTTCTACATAGGAGATTAGAATGCATCCAGTTTGTAAGGGATTCTTTTCTTGCCTCCTTTGGCAAAAGGCTTAGCTTCTTGTCCAGAGTAAGCAGAAGTCACAACCCATCAATACTCACTATGAAGCCATTGCCATTCATTAACAGAAACTCGATCAGCAGACAACTATCGATCACCAGGCATGTGGAAGGCAGTCTGAAGCATTCAGGGACATCATTATCTGAGAAGCTGACCACTGTGGTGACAAATTACAGCCACTCCAGGCAATAGGTGCCTGTCACCAACCCACAAGGAGATCTGACAAAGGATCCTGGTGAAAAATCATGCTGATGTCATGCTGAGCAGGCTTGATTCTAACCTACAAGGACTGGACTGAGAAAGAGCCCAAGGCAACATCAGCAGAAACTTCTGTTTGATTGTTTGTTTGTTTGTTTGTTTGTTTGAGATAGGGTCTCACTTTGTAGTTCAGGCTGGCCCTCAGCTCACTATGTAGCCCAGGCAAGCCTCCAACTCAGCAGTCCTCCTGTCTCTGCCTCCCGAGTGCTGGGATAACAGGTGTGAGCCACCACACCCGGCACTGTGGTATGTGGTATTGATTGCTGGTGGGCGTGAGTCACCACACCCAGCATTGTATGTGGTTACTGGGAATTGAACTCAGGACCTTGCGCTTGCTAGGCAGGCACCGGAAGCACTGAGTTAAATCTCCTGGAACCAGGAGAAACTATTTTATGCTCTAATTTTACACAAAGCCATCCAACAAATTCTGGCCCATCTTGGGCATGTCACTTAATCCCTTTGGCCTTTATTTTTATACCCCACCTAAAATGAGACTAAGGCTTTCTTTGTGGAGTTCTCAAGATCACAGTGAACTACAAATCTGGAAGTAGAGGAAGGGGCTGAACACCCTGATGTCAAGGAAAGAGAACAACATGTATGTACATCAGGGTGGGTCCCACTGAGATAGGCAAGATAGGAAGCAGCGAGCTTTCTTAGTCTGGAAGATGGTGGTCAGCAAGGGGTGAAGGAATCTTCAGGGGAAGTTCACCTAAGCGGGAGAGGACTCTGGAAACCACTCCACTTTGGTACCTGCTCTCCTGTGGCTACTGAGCTGTCTGGAAAGGCACACAGTCCAGTGTACTTGCATCAGGGGAGCGCTCCACACAGCTGGGCCTGTATCCCTCAAGCAGGCCGGCCAGCCTACAGCCACAGGGACTGGCTTACAGAAGGGAAGTGCAGGAGAGGGAATTCCATGTTACCAAAATGGGTCTGTCTCTCAACTCCTCCTTCCCCCTCACTCTCATATGACACCTCCTTTGCCCTTTTGCTACCTTCTCTTCCATCCCAGCTTCCTACTCACTGAAGTGACTCAGCTCCTCCTTTGCCATTGCTGAGGATGAAGACTGTCCTGTAAGCATCACCTCTCATCCTGCTCATGCAGCTGAGCATTCATTTTGTGGAGAGCCAGTGGCTTCCCAACCTGGCTATTATCAGAACCATCCCCAGACCTCCTAAATAGAGCCAGGAATTCTCCAGAGTAAATCTACCAAGGAACATGGCTTCCAGACAGGAAGAACACACTCTCAGGTTCTGCCTCTGAGAAGGGAGGTTTCTGATACTTTGTAACAGATGCCTCTGTTACCTCCTTTGTGTCTCAGCCCGGGTCCTACTTGTCACCTACTGCTGTATATGTGCACTGGTGGGACCTCTCTAAGCTCCTAGGGACTGGGAAGCAGGGAAGGCAGGAAGGAGGCAGGGCAGCTGCCGGAGAGGCTCAGCATTGAGAGGCCTTCCTCCTGTTGTCATTCTTTCAATCTGTCAACATAAGAAATGCTAAAGGGGGCCGGAGGGTTAGCTCAGTGGTTCCGGCGCCTGCCTCGCAAGCGTAAGGACCTGAGTTCGATCCCCGGTTACCACATATAATGCTGGGCGTGGTGGCTCACGCCTGTAATCCCAGCACTCGGGAGGCAGAGACAGGAGGATTGCTGAGTTGGAGGCTTGCCTGGGCTCCATAGTGAGCTCAGGGCCAGCCTGAACTACAAAGCAAGACCCTGTCTCCAAAAAGCAAAAAAAAAAAAAAAAAAAAAAAAAAAAAGAAATGCTAAAGGTTGGGCCAGAGACTTAGCTCAGTGGTTCCAGCGCCTGCCTCGCAAGCAAGTGCAAGATCCTGAGTTCGATCCCCAGTAACCATATACAATGCTGGGTGTGGTGGCTCATGCCCAAAACCAATCAGTATCACACACCACAGTGCCAGGCGTGGTGGCTCACGCCTGTAATCCTAGCACTTGGGAGGCAGAGACAAGAGGATTGCTGAATTCAAGGCTTTCCTTGGGCTACATAGTGAGCTCAGCAGGGCCAGCCTGAACTACAAAGTGAGACCCTGTCTCAAAACAAACAAACAAAAAAATGCTAAAGGGAGTTTCCCAGACAGAAGGAAAATCTTATTAGATGGAAACAGATCTACATAAAGGATTTAAAACTTCAGAAATAGTAAACATGTGCAATATGTGATCCCAAAACACAGTGAATGTCTGAATTTTAAAATTTTATTAGAGCAGAAAAACACATTGCCATCAACACATTCACAACTGGGCCATAATCTGTGTGTTTTATTGCCAAGAGGCTCTGCTTTAATTGATTTTGAATTTTGAATTTATATTCCCAGCAGCTTGACCCATGATACCTACATGACTGTCCCTTTGGGCAACATGGGATGGTCTCATCAGGAGGTCTTGAGTGTCTTTAGTTGTACTGTTGTGGTTGTTTTGATGTCCTAAATCAATTCAGAATGTCTACCTTCATGGTCATTTTGACTTTAAGAAAGAGACATAAACCACGTAGTGCAGCTCCAACATATAAGGTGGGTAAGAACACATCATTTTTTAGAGCCAGCTGTTCAGTTGGATGGAATTCAACCGTGATATTCACATTTTTGGTCATACCTCATAAAACCACTCATGAATGAGGATTTCTCTGGGGGATTTAGCACAACTGGTACCGTGAAGAGCAAGGGCCCGAGTTTGATCCCTAGTATTGCAAAACAAATAAAAAACAAAAGAGAATGAGGATTTCCAGAACTACTTCAGAACACAGCAAGGATGATGGGATTAATGTGTCTGAAGCAAGGGAGAGTATTCTGAGAGAAATTTATGGCAGTGCATCTTTCACTGAAATAATTTTTAAAAAATTAAACGCACTGGGCCGGAGGGTTAGCTCAGTGGTTCCGGCGCCTGCCTCGCAAGCATAAGGACCTGAGTTCGATCCCCGGTTACCACATATAATGCTGTGCGTGGTGGCTCACGCCTGTAATCCCAGCACTGGGGAGGCAGAGACAGGAGGATTGCTGAGTTTGCGGCGGCTTGCCTGGGCACCATAGTGAGCTCAGGGCCAGCCTGAACTACAAAGCAAGACCCTGTCTCCAAAAAGCAAAAAAAAAAAAAAAAAAAAAATTTAAACGCACACCTTATTTTTTGATTTGTGTCTTAGACTGTTTGAGTTACTATAATGAAAATAATGTAGATTAATTGAATTATGAACAACAGAAATTCATTTCTTACAGTTCTAGGTGTTGGAAAGTCCAACATCAGGCACTGGCAGACTTTGTGTCAGTGAAGACACACCTCCCAGTTCATAGATGCCATCTTCTCACTATGCCCTCTCATGGCAGAAAGGGCAAGTAATCTCATGGATTACTTTAGGACCTAATAGCTCCTAAAGATTTGTATAGCACCTAAATTTTAAAAGTATTATATAAAACTATATAATACTTACAAAGATGTAAAGATGCAAATAGATTAAAGAAAAAAGATGTACATGCTAAAAAATACAAACACTAATCAAAATAAAACTGGAGTGGCTATGTTCATGTCAGATGAAGTCATTTTCAGATCAGAGACTGATGAGATAAAGAAGGTGATTTGTAATAATAAGGGCATTTCATTATCTTAAATATTTATATACCTAATAAAATTTAACAATAGATAAAGCAGAAATTTAAAGTAGAAAAGTTCATGATTAATAGTAAATGATATCCATCCTTCACTTGGTGACAGAATAAACAGAAAGAAAATAGAGCAACTTTGGAAGAACTGAAAAACATTGCTGACCTAGTGACTTAATTCACATTTATGTTACACTCCACCCAAAAGCATCAGACTATACATTCTTTTCAAGGATACACAGAACATATACCAAGTTGAATTACACAACGGGCCAAAAAGCTTCTCCATAGTGATCAAGTCACACAAAATATGTTCTCTGACACAAGGGAATTAAAATAGAAATGAGTAACAAAGATAGCTGAAGATCCCCTTATATTTGGCAACCAAGCAAACATATAATAAACATATAAATAATTAATGGAAATTAGAAAGTGCTTTTGAAATGAGTGTAAATGAAAAATTAGGATCAGGGATGCAGTTGAAGCAGTAACTAGAAGGAAAAACACTAACTGAATTTATTTGAAATTTTAAAAGTGTGAAATCACCAGGCGTGGTGGCTCATGCCTGTAATCCCAGCACTCAGGAGGCAGAGTCAGGAGGATTGCTGAGTTCAAGGCTTGTCTGGATTACATAGTGAGCTCAGGGCCAGCCTGAACTACAAAGTGAGACCCTGTCTCCAAAAAAAAAAAAAAGTGTGAAATCAATGACCTAAACTTCTATCTTAAGGACCTCGGGGGAGGAGAATAAGAGCAAAGTGAGTAAGCAGAAGAGAGTAAATTACAATGTAAGAGCAGAAATAAAGGAAATATAAAACAAAAATAACAAATACAGTGACACCAATATTCTTGAAACATTCAACAATATTGGTAACCTTTAGAAGACAGAAAAGACAGCTATTATCAGTATCAAGAATGAGAGAGGAGAAATCTTGGATCCTACAGACATTATAAAGGCACCAAGAGACTAAAATGAACAATTCTGAACTAATCTATTTGACAATTTATATGAAATCGATCAATTTCTTCAAAGACGCAAATTGTTAGACAACCAGCTAGACATGCTCTGGAGAAAATATCATAGGCAAGCTAAAGGAGGAAGCCTTGGACCTTCTAGCAGACAGTGGCCTATGTTTCCTGAACTCATGGTCTCAGTTTCCTGTACCAGGAAGCCTACTCCTTCAGGTTCTCCAACCCTGCCCCACTTGATTTAGGGCCTACACATGCTCAGATAGAGGACCCCGCCCTCTGGAGGCCGATCTACACTCATTTGCATTGTGGTTTTGAGCCCCACAATGGGCTTTGGCTGCCAAACTTGTTTTGAGGAGAACCATGTAAATTTAAAACTTCCCCATCCCATGTGGAGGCTTCCAGGTAGTTGGAAGAAAGCCTCATTAGCTTCTACCTACAACCACTACCCAAATTCTAAGAAAACAAAAATGAAACCAACCCCAGACCTTTCAATTGCAGATACCTGAGCTGGGTGTGTCCTCCTTTTCTGATAGCACCTTTCATATTGGCTGCTGCCAGATCCAGGCTTTGTCCTCCCATTTAGCACAATTCCTGTTTAGCATCTCACTAGATTTTAGCCAGTGCGATATGGATGAGAAATAAAAGTCATTCGGGGGCCGGAGGATTAGCTCAGTGGTTCCGGCGCCTGCCTCGCAAGCGCAAGGCCCTGAGTTCGATCCCCGGTAACCACATACAATGCTGGGCGTGGAGACTCACGCCCACCAGCCATCAATACCACATACCACAGTGCCGGGCGTGGTGGCTCATGCCTGTAATCCCAGCACTCGGGAGGCAGAGACAGGAGGATTGCTGAGTTCAAAACTTGCCTGGGCTACATAGTGAGCTCAGGGCCAGCCTGAACTACAAAGCGAGACCCTGTCTCAAAAAAAAAAAAAAGTCATTCGGGTTGGAAAGAAGTAAGTAAAATTGTCTCTATTCACAATGAAATAATCATCTCTATGGAAAAATTTTAAGGGATCTGCCTGAAAAAAGGCACTAGAACTAATCAATGAATATAGCAACACTGCAGGTTGCAAAGTAAATATGCAAAAACCAATTTTATTTGTATGTACCTACAATGAACAGTTGGAAATTGAAATTTTAAAGTAACACCATTTATAACATCAAAAATACAGAATTATGGGCCGGAGAGTTAGCTCAGTGGTTCCGGCGCCTGTCTCACAAGCGTAAGGACCTGAGTTCGATCCCCGGTTACCACATATAATGCTGGGCGTGGTGGCTCACGCCTGTAATCCCAGCACTCGGGAGGCAGAGACAGGAGGATTGCTGAGTTCGCGGCGGCTTGCCTGGGCACTATAGTGAGCTCAGGGCCAGCCTGAACTACAAAGCGAGACCCTGTCTCCAAAAAAGCAAAAAAAAAAAAAAAAAAAAAAAAAAAAAAAAAAAAAAAAAAAAAAAAAAAAAAAAAAAAAAAAAAAAAAAAAAAAAAAAAAAAAAAAAAAAACAGAATTATTCCTCAACAAAGTAATGTCATAAGGCACTTGTAATGAAAAATTTAAAACATTGCTAAATTATAAAAATATCTGAACAGTTTGGTGTGCCAGAATAAAATTCAGAAATAGTCTCACAAACATAAACCAATTAATTTTGGTGTGGGAATGTAATGAGGGGAAGGAATAAATAAGATTCAGAAAGAAAATAAAAGAGTATGTATAAAGGGGGTGGGGAGGTGTGGGTGGGTAGGGATATGGGTAAAAATGAGAATTAACTTGTGTCATATACTGGTACAAATTCCCCAATGTTATATGTGATTGTGAGATGTATATAAATTGTACCAATAAAGAATTCAATTAAAAAAATCTGAACAAATAGAAAATATTTTTAAAAACCTGAACAAATAGAAAACTATGGCACATGTGTGTCAGAGGCTCAGTGAGTACTGTTAAGAAGTCTAATTTTCCTAAAGTGTCTGTAGAGGCCTATGCAATGGCAACAAAATTTCTAGAAAGTATTTTTTTTTTGTAGAAATCCACAAGCTGAATCTAAAATTTATATGGAAAAGCAAAGACCTAGAACAGTTAATTCTGAAAAAAAAAATAGAGGATTTGTGCTAATTGATATCTTCACTTTTTTTTTTAATACCAAAGATCACACCCAGAACCTCACTCTTGCCAGGCAGGAGCTGTGCTGCTGAGCTAAATCCTGGGGCAATCTATACTTATTTTAAAGCTACAGTAATCAGCACAGTGTAGTGTTGCCATAAAAATAAATATATACATCTACAGAACAGAATAAAATTCAGAAATAGTCTCACATACATAAACCAATTAATTTTCTGAAGAAGTTTCCAGACAAATCAATGCACAACTGGAAATCAAAATGCAAAGACTTGATTCCCTGCCCTTACCTCACAGCCTAAACACAGATCAACTTGAAGGGATCACAGCCCTCAGTGTAAGAGCTAAAACTATACAATGTCTGGGAAAAGTTAGAAGAAAATTTTAATGACATGGGGTTTCACAAAGCTTTCTTTAAAAGCACACAAAAATCAAGAATTATAAATTTTTAAAACCTCAATAAATGGGAATTCAAACATTTTTAAACTGTTGTTTTGCAAAACGTACTGTACTACTATCACTATGAAAGTGACAAGTGATGTATATCTGACAAAGACGTGTCTAAAATATGTAAAGAACACTCACCACCCAATTATACAACAAATTACCCAAGTAAACAGTCAAAAGAATTGAACAGACACTTCACCAAGGAAGTTAAACAGATGGCAAATAAGCGCATGAAAAGACAGACAACATCATTAAACACTAGTGAATTGCAAATTAAGTCAACAATGACATATTCCCATATACCTACCAGAAGGGCTAAAATTAAAAATACTGACCATACCAAATGTTAGTCAGGATACAGAGCAACAAAATGTCCCATACGTTGATGACGAGATTGCAAAGTGGGATAAACAATCTGGAACAGAGCTTATCAGTTTCTTAATAAGTTAAACATTTGCCTAACATTCTTAGATACACTGAAGTAATAGAAATCTGGGTCCACCGCTACAAGGACCATTACTGGCACACAAACGCTTATCATAGCTTTATCTGTGACAGTCCAAACTAGAAACACAAATGTCTGTCACAAGATGAATGAAAACACAAACTGAGAGCACCCTCACAGTGGAATAAAATTCAGAAATTAAAATGAACAAATTATCATCACAGGCATCAGTAGGGAGGAAGAGAGAAATGCCCAAGCCAAATGACTGTGGAATGCAGTATCTCAAAAAACTCAAGCTGATGATAAGATAATTTTGTTTGGTCTCTCTTTGGAGATGCTGAGGTGTTTATATTCTTGTCATATATGTATATATGAATATTAAAATACTGTTGTTCAGTGAGAAAAGCCCTGAAGGTTGCAGGAGGCCCACACACCTCCATGACTCTCCTACCATCTCACTTTGTAATTGATTTGGAGCAAGTCAATAGCTCTTTGTCTTCTCTGGGCATAGACCTGTACATAAATTCACAATGACTTTCAGCACCTTAAGGCCATTTTTTAGCTTTACTGTCTTGGGTCCTAACTAGATATGCAGAACTCCCTGGGCCCCATCTTTTCCATGCACCCTGAATTCCAATTGCCTTTAAAGTGGCCATGAAATTGCAGAAAGCTCTGTAAGTTCTCATCTCCTTTCCTCCCTTTCTGATGATGATTGTTTTTTTTGGTGTAAAATGAGCAGGGTGGACTTTTGGTCCACCACCTATTCTTCCAATTATTAGAGAGGACACAGTGTGTGCTAGGCACTACGTCAGATGAAACAGCTATAGCTCTTGTTGTCCTTTTCCGATTATGACATGTTATTTGTGGGAGTTCATCTAGTGCTTCTTTTTTTCTTAGAAATATCTTTTGGCTGGGCTCAGTTTAGAGGACAAAAAAGTATATTTATATCTAGGATTCATCAAGTCACTACAGTTTTTTCTGATATTTAAGCTCAAGGTCAAGTTCAGAGCCATCACTTATTTTTACTTAATGTGGCTGTTTTGTGTTCTCTTCTTCCATATTTGCCTTTCTAATTGAATTTCATTCAGATAGATGGAAAAATGAGTTTGCCCTCCCTAGTTGCTCTCAGGAGGGGGAAGGGACTTAAAGAATAAGCCTGCTGGGGATGGGGAGAAGGGGTTACAGCTGGTAGTGAGTAAAATGAATCATGCACACATGAATAATACAGAACAGACCACCCTGTAGCTGGGAGGCCTGGATTGTGGTTTTTTAAAAAAATATACATGGGTTAAAAAGAATGGAATACTTCTTCAAGAACCTTAGAGACAATCTTTAGCCTTTTGCAAGATGTTTTTCTTCCTGAAGCTGAGGGGTTCCCTGGAGTGAGTGAGAAGTTTGGGTAGGAGATCTTCCCTCATTGTATTTTAGTTTGGTGCTTTCCACTATATGAATTGGCACTGCTCTACCATGCATTTTTATCCTTATTTTTGCATAGTTTGTATTTTTCAAATTTCTATAATAAAGGGGCACAGTTTTTATAATTGGAGAAACACATTGTAAATGGAATTTACACGTTGTAAATGGAATTTTAAAATGATGCACATAACAGAAATATCTTGTGCTCATGTGTGAGTTCTTCTGTGAGGCAGGACTGCAGGAAGCACAGGCCACTGGAGCTTAGAACCAGTGCACATAAATCACTCTCCCCTTTTTCCTGAGAGGACTCCCTGTGTTCTCATCTGTTACCCTGTCTTTGTCCTACAGTGTTTATCCTCCTGACAAAGTCCCTCTAAGTGTGGGGCCAGAGCCTATTTCTTGTCTAGATCTACAGGGAGGAACAAAGGGAGCTCAGCAAATATTTGCACAGATTTTGCTCAGTGGATTAAAACTGCCTGAAGAGGGCACCTGCTCCTACTACTAACAATCCAGGGAGGACTGCTGATATAAACTGGCAGCCAGTGTTGCCTAGCAGAATATTCATGACTTGGTTAAGCTTCAGTTTTATAAGACCTTCAGCCATCTGATCCTCAACAAAGGGATCAAAAATATAAGCCGAAGAAAAGACAGCCTCTAACAAATGGTGCTGGAAAATCTGGTTATCCACATGCAGAAGAATGAATCCAGACCCATCTCTCCCTCTGTACTCAACTCAGATCAAAATAGGTCAGAGACCTAGATATAAAAACAGAAACGCTAGGTCTTTTGGGAAAATAAATAGGTTGAACTTTTGAAGACACAGGCAAGACTTTCTGAACAGAATCTCAATTGCATAAGAAATAATACCTATAATCAACAAATTGGAACCTGTTAAATTAGAGACCTTCTGCACAGCAAAAGAAATAACCAACTGTGGAGACAACCTACAAAATGGAAAATAATTTTGCTACCTACTCCTCAAAAGTGGACTACTACCTACCTAGAATGAAGAAAGAACAACTATACTGCCCCCTAAGTAAAAGATCAAATAAAAAAAAAAGGCAATTGAAAGGGAGAGACACAGCTGGACCCTGTGGTACACACCTGTACTCATCCAAGTACTCAAGAGGCTAAGGCAGGATGATCATAGTTGAGTTCAAGGCCATCCTGGGCTACATAATGAGTTTGAGGCCAGAATGAAATATGTCACAAGACTGACTCAAAAAAAACAAAACAAAAGAAAAGGAAGTAAGAAAAGAATCAACATATTTCAAAAGAAAAATTACAAATGGCCAATGAATGGGTACATGAAGACCCACCTGAGAATTGTTCCTAAGAGGCAAAAAAGGCAACCAGAGGGGAAGATACTTGGCTGTTGATTTTCCTGGAGAAAACTGCTGCAGCTGGTTTTCCTGATGTGAACCTGGATGGTGCTGTAGTCTGAGGAGCTCAGGTCTTGGCTGTCACTGGGAATATCAGATGTTCTTGTTAGCGGAGCTCTGGTCTCTACATGGAGTGCTGCTCTCTGGCTCCAGTGCAGCTCCCTTGGCCCGGTGGCACAGATCCCTCACCCTGCTAGAGCAGGCTTTCCAGCTTCCACCACTGGCCTTCCCAGTGTAGATCCTTGATATGGACTTGCATGAAACATTCCCATGGGCTCTAGGCCTCTGGCTGGACCCATGGAGGACACTCTAGCCCTTCAGCTGGACTTGTGGCAGACACTGCAGAATCTGGGCCCTGGGCTGATTTTTTTTTTTTTTTTTGGTTCTCTAGTGCATGCATTTGACTTTTTGGGTGAATATTATCACATAATCCTATAAATTATGTGTCTGTATTAAATCTATTCCCTTGCAAACCCTGGCTGTAACAGCACTTTTTTTTTTTTTTTGAAACAGTCTCACTATGTAGTCCAGACTGGCCTTGACTCACTGTGTAACTCATACTGGCCTTGAACTCTTGATCCTCCTGAGCCTCCTGAGTGCTGGGATTGCAAGCATGTGCCACTCCGCCCAGTGCACAACAGCATCTTAGGATATTAGAGGAACACAGATCTAAGTAAATGAGATTCCAAATCTTATTCCAGAAAGAATAGCTATAATCAAGAACTCAAAACACAACAAGTGTGCCGGGCATGGTGGCTCATGCCTGTAATCCCAGCACTCGGGAGGCAGAGACAGGAGGATTGCTGAGTTTGAAGCTTGCCTGGGCTACAGAGTGAGCTCAGAGCCAACCTGAACACAAAGGTGAGACACTGTCTCAAAAAAAAAAAAAAACACAACAAGTGCTGGAGAAGTTTGGAAAAACAAACGCTTCGTATTCTTTGTGTGTGTGTGTGTGTGTGTGTGTGTGTGTGTGTGTGGTAATGGGGATTGAACTCAGGCCCTTGTGTGTCCAACACTGGCATGGTACCACTTGAGCTAAATCCCCAGCCACCCTTCATATTCTTTTTTATTTTGGTGGTATCGGAATAGAACAAGGGTCCTTATGCTTCCAAGGTAGGTGCAGTACCACTTGAACTAAATCCCCAGCCCTCATCCTTCATATTCTTGGTGGCAATGTATACTAGTGCAAATGGAAATCAGTATAGAAATTCCCCAAAAAACTACAAATAGGGATTCCACCTGACCCAGCTATATCTCTTCAGGCTATCTTCCCAAAAGAGTTTTATATATATATATACACATATTTATGTATGTATATATAGATATATGAGTTATATATATCTAGATATATGTATCTAGATATATATATATGTATGTATGTGTATACATATATATATATATATATAGTTTTATATATATACTGCCATGGTTATACCAGCACAACTCACAATAACTAAAACTGGAAGCAACCTACATGCTCCTCAACAGATAAACAGATTTTAAAAATGGTATTTATATACAATCGAGTATTGCTCAGCCACAGAAAAGGTTAAATTTGAGTCATTTAAATGTCTCAAATGGTGTAAAAGGATATGCCTCAAAGCCACAATGCTAAGTGAAATAAATCAGACAGAAGGTTAAGTGTTGCATGGGATCTTTTTTTTTTTTTTTGAGACAGGGTCTCGCTTTGTAGTTCAGGCTGGCCCTGAGCTCACTATGTAGCCCAGGCAAGCCTCGAACTCAGCAATCATCCTGTCTCTGCCTCCCGAGTGCTGGGATTACAGGCGTGAGCCACCACACCCGGCAACGTGGGATCTTTTATATGATCAATCATTTAAAAAGCAAAAAAACAAAGCAAAACAAAAATATTAGTGTAAGAAACAGGGAGATTATGTGGAGATAGGAAAGAGATATGGGATGGAGGAGACAAAGGATGGGAAAGGGAAGCAAAAACTGTCAAACTGTGGTATGTACATGTTCCAGTTCCCCACATGAATGTATCTGCAAACATATAGTAATAAAAAAATTAGAAAAACAGCAACAAAAAAAGATAGGCGGGCTGGGCATGGTGGCTCACGCCTGTAATCCCAGCACTCAGGAGGCAGAGACAGGAGGATTGCTGAGTTCAAGGCTTGCCTGGGTTACATAGTGAGCTGAGGGCCAGCCTGAACTACAAAGCGAAACCCTGTCTCAAAAAAAAAAAAAAAAGATAGGCAGATTCCACTTTCAATGAATTTTGAAGGTGACCGTGGACAAGGGAGCAGGCTGAAAACAAGAAGGAGATAAAGGCACTGCATAGCTTCATTTTTACTCTGCAGCCACCATGACCAGATGCACCTTGTCCTATTTTGCAGGAACTTGTGTGCCTGGCACTGTACTGAGTTGGTACCAGCCAGGACTATTGGTTGCAAGAGACAGAAAAATCTAATTTTCACTTGTTTGAAAAAAGTAGGGGATTGATTGTAACACAAACTTCCAATGCAGTGTTGTATTATTTCTAGCATGGCAATAAACTGCCTCTCTCAACTCTGATTTCACCTGTGAGCTTTACCTCAGTACAGCCTCCCCAAGAGTCAGCAGATGACCTTATGTTATAATTTACATCTAGGGTTCCTCACCCAACTCTCATATGTTTAAAGGTGGGACTTCTTCAAAGTAATTCATCCAGGAATGTGATCTTATAGCTGATCTGCTATTAGGAGATAGAGTCTGGTCAGAAGAGGCAGATCACTGGGAGTGTGGACTGGAAGAATTTATCTCTTTCTTGGATTCCTCCTTTGAAATCTCTGCATCTTGGATGCCAGACGGTGAACAGTTTTTCTTTTGCTATATACCCCTCTGCCATGCTATCCTGACTGCCCTGGAACCAGAGAGCTATACATTGAAGCCTCTAGAAATTGGGAGCAAAAATAAACCTTTCCTCCTTTAATTTGTGTGTGTTAGGTATTATGTTTCAGTGACAAGAAACTGACTAAGAAAGATTTTATTACAAGAGAAGTGGGGTCATCACTGTGATACTACTTAGCCATGTGGTTCAGAACCCTTTGAAACTGGTTCACAGGAAGAGTTTGGAAAGGTTTAAAAATGCCAGCTGGAAAAGTCCTAAAAGGCTATGAACCAACCTCAAAGGGACATTCTGGTCAAAGCTCTGAAGACAAGATAAAAAGGCAAACAAAGAAGATCAGACTCAGGAGGTTTGAGTTGGAAACAAAGACTCCATTGGTAGGTGGACTCCAGCCTTGTGTGTTATGCTCTGGCAGAAAATTTGTCTACATCTTGCTTATGTCCTAAGACTTTGTGAGAGACTGAGATTGAAGGTAGCAGGCTAAATAATCTGTCAGGAAATTTCAAGGCAGCCTAACATTCAAGTTGTAGCATGGGTGCTGCTTTCTGCTCTCAGCCAAGTTTATACTGAAAATCAGGGCCAAAAAGTCCATTGGTGAAGTTTTCAGTTTCACCAGAAAAGAAGTGCCTGAAAAGACAGAACAGATGGATAACTGCTGAAAAATATTAGTATTAAAAAGTCAAATATTTTATAACAGGACAATAAAAAAGATAGCTGAGAGCATTACTGGAACCAACAGGACCCTATCTTTCACAGGCTCAGTTATAAAGGTAAAAAACTTTGCTCTGAGAAGGTCCCAGAACACCCTGATCAAGAATTGCAACCCAGAGAACTGATTCCCTGGGATTGGGTTCACAGAGCTCAGCCATCCAGGCATTCAGAAGCCTCTGCAGCCAAGATTTAAGGAGGTATGATTAAGGCTTATGATGGTGGCAGACCTTTGTGACATTCACATAGTACTGGTTTTACATGCATACAGAAAGAAAGAATTATGGGGTCAGAGAGGCTTCTAGTCAGATTTCAGAAGAAGCTGGGGTGCCCAGGCAGTGTGCTCCTGAGAATGCAGTGAATAAAGCTGTGTGAGGAATGCTAAAAGTGTGATCCTAGGAGTTTAGAGAACCCAAAAGTGTGTAGTATCTCAGGAAAACAAGGACCAAGCAAAGCTTTCCCAATGAAGAAGTTCTGACACTGCTACCACCAGCAGTGCTATAGGGGGCCAAGCCCTTTGGAACTATATCTCACCACAATGTGCCCTGGATTCTAGAAACAGGATTTTGAGAAATAAGATTTTTTTTTTTGAGGCAGGGTCTCGCTTTTGTAGTTCAGGCTAGCGCTGGGCTCACTATGTAGCCCAGGCAAGCCTCGAACTCAGCAATCCTCCTGCCTCTGCCTCCCGAGTGCTGGGATGACAGGTGTGAGCCACCATGCCAGGCAAGAAATAGGATTTAATGTTTGCCCATCTGGATTTTGATCTTGCTTTGTTTCACTGGTTTCTATTGACTCATTCTTCCCTTTTGGGTTTTACCCTGTGCAATTGTGTGTCAGCAGTGTTTAACTTTCTTTTTTACTTTTACAGGGACTCATTGCTTTAGACCTCAGAGAAGACTTTAGACATGGACTTTTCAGCGGTGCCAGAACTGTAAGGACTTTGGCAACTCTTAGAGATGGACTAAATGCATTTTGTGTAAGGATGCATATGGGTCTTTGGGGGCCCAGGGATGGACTACTGCAGTGTATATCTAGATGTCCCCCTAAGGCCTCATGTGCTCAAAGGTGGCTCTTTTGGAAGGTGGTTGGAATTATGGGTCTTACAGACAACTTGTTATTAGGAGGTAGGATTTCTTTGAAAGAGGCACGTCACTGGGTATGTGGCCTGGAAGACTCATCTCCCTCCTAGGCCCTTCCCTTTGCTCTCTCTTAGGTTCTTGGATACAGTGAGTTAAACAGTTTCCACTCTGCCACACTGTCCTGCTTTGGAGCCACAGGACTGTAGAACTGATGGGACCTCTGTACGCCTGAAAGGGACAAAGCTTAATTGGGAACAAGAGTCCCTGAGACCAAATCCAAGTCTAAGCAGATCTGACCCAGGCTTTCCATCTACATATAACAACCAATCTTATTCATTTGTTTAAGCTACTGCATGAGAGGCTGTCTGGCACCTACAGCAGAAAGCATCCTCTCTGACCTATGTACGGTAGAGGGAGATGGTGAGCTAAGGGGCAGAGCCTAGAACTATAACTGTTTCTCATTTAATGATAACAAGGTTAATGACTGATCTGACTTATGACCAGATGCTCAAATGTATGCTCCACAGCAACAGGATTTTTCTCTAAAGCTACCAAGCTCTGCTACTAGTTCTTCCATTTCTACTTTGTCCATCTCCCTTACCTAGGCCTTCTGCATCTCCTGATCATAATTCTGATGATGACACTGACAAGGACTTCGAAGAATTTGATGACTAAAAGTTAGCTTAAATGCCTCTTTTTGTATAGTTCTGTACATCTTGTTTATAGAGCCTCAGTATCTTTTTGTACAGTATACCTTGTTTATACAGTATTATAATTTTTGCTGATTGTACTGTATAATAGTTTTATGTTCTGTTATACATTACAGTATTGCATGCAAAAGCTATGCAAATAGAAGCAAAGTCAGTCATCAAGTTGGACTTTCTTTTGACCATTTCTTTGTTCTGAATATTGAAATGTACGTTCTATGTACACTTCTTCAGTTACCAATGAATTCAGTCAGTAACCTAGTCTCACAAATGGAAACCTGGCTGTTAAATGAGGAATGGCCATAGTGCAGGAAAAATCAGAAGAAGACCGTAGAAGGAAAGAGAGGAAAGGGTGGGGTGGAATGTGGTGGAGTCCAGAGGCATTTGGGAGCCATGGAGGGGTTCCAGGTGATGCTTAGGAGACAGTGAGCAGGTTTTGTGCTCAAGGAGGCTGGTTGTCGGTTTGGGGACAATAGGAAACCTGAGGGTAGCATTGTCTCTGAGAAACACAAGGTGACAAAAGCAGGTTAGCAGAGCTGACTGGTCATCAGAGGTTCACATATGGAAGGCATCTAAGTGGCTGGGGGAAGGGCTCGGCACAGAGAAATGAAGACAGGAGCTGGAAAGAGGCAGAATTCGGTGGGGATTGCTGATTTAGGAGGAAAGAAGTTCTATGAAGAAAACTGGAAATTGATGGAAATAAAGAGTAAACTTTCTAGGTCAGTTTGTGGATTTGGGTGCTTTAATGAAGGACTGAAAAATGTCAAATGATGGGTTCCTTCCAAAAGTGCGCCTATCAAACAAGTATCACACATGTTCTCTCATATGTGAAATCTCGTAAAGATAATAATACACGAAAATATAGATGAAACTATTATTACCGAAGAGGAAGGAAATCAGGGAAAAAGGGTTTAAGGAGAGACATGATCAAAGAATGTTATATGCATTAAAATGTCACAATGGAATCCAATATTCTGTGTACCTAGTACGCAAGAATAAAAAATAAAACATTGAAAATAGTATCTATACTGCCAAGGCCAGTCGTGCTAGGTCCCTAAGGGTCACTGCTTACTCTGAGCGCAGACCAGTCACTGTTGGCTGGTCAGTCAGATCACCTCCCACAGGAACCCTCACTAGTGGGACTTGAACATTTTTCAAGAAATGACCCACTAATGCGGGATCAAATAAAACACAACGGCGGCATGTTTCGGGGCTGGAGCCCAGTGATGCCGCGCGCCTGCTTGGTAAGCACAAGGTAATGAGTTCATTTCCCGGTACTACTAACAAAACAAAACTGCGCGCCTCTGTGGTGTCTAACAGGTCGGTACAGAAATCAGCAAGTGCTTCCTCGGTCTTCGGTAGCAGACTCTGCCAAGGCCAGAGGGGAAGACAACGAAGGGCCTGTGCGGCGGTGAATTCTCTGGGGTGCTAGGCTGGAAACCGAGCAGCTGCGAGTCCGGAGACACACAGGCCGGATGTGGTGCACGCCGGAAGAGAAGCGTGGGATGGCCCGGGGCGGGGTGGCATGGTGGCGAGGATCAGGGCAGTTTGGGTCCGCGAGGCACCCAGGGACCCTAAATGCACGCTTCCACCCTGACAAAGGAGTCGGCGGCGCCTCACCAGACAGGCATCCCGAAAGCGCGCACCGCGGCGGCGAGGCGGGACGGGTGGGGGTCCCCGGGCCTCAGCGCGCGTCGACGCCCTCCCTGATCCCAAGCCCGGCTTTGTGAGACTCGCAGGGCCCTGCGTGACGGCGGCGCGGCCCCGGCGCGCTCGGGCGCGCGTGCTTTCGCCCGCCCGGAGCTCCGGCCACCGCCCCCGGCTGGGACTGCGCGCGGCTTCTCCGAGCCCCCGCTGCCTAAGCCTCTGGCCGCCTCGTCCCCGCCCCCGCCCCCGCCCCCGCCGCGCTCTCGCAGGCCAAGCAGGAGCGCGACCCGCGCGCGGCGGGCGGGCCCCGAGCGGCCGAGGTCGGCAGGGGGCGCTGCGGCTCCCCGCGCGGCCCGGGGTCGTGCGCGCCGCCCTCGTCTCCCCGCCTGGACGAGCTGCCAGCGGGCCGCCAGCCGGGACCGAGAGCGGGGAGTGCGGCGCTGGCCGCCGGGACCGCGGCCGTGGCGGTTGCCGGAGGCGTTGAGGCGCGCGGAGGCTGGAGGCGGGCGGGCGGCCAGGCTCCGGGGCGGGGAGCCCGGGGTGTCCCAGCTGCGCGGGAGAAGAGGGCTCGCAAGCATCGGGACTGCGCTCCCTCCCGAGCCGCGGCCTGAGCCGCCCGCTCCCGCGCGCCGCTGACAGAGCCCGGCGCCGTCCGACCCGGCCAACGAGTCCCGGCGACCCGCCTCCCGCCCCGGCCTCCCCCGACCCCGGCGCGGTGCCTCGCTCGCTGGCCGAGGCTTCCTCCTCTCGGTGCCGCCACCCAGCCCTAGCCCGGTCCCACTCAGCCCCAGCTTCCCGTCGCCCGACGCCTGCTGGAATCCGAGCCGCCGAGACTGCCTTCCTGGGGCGCCCCGACCCGGCTCCCTCCAGGTAAGGAGGCAGCGGAAACTTCGCGGCCTTTGGGGGGGGGGGGGCGCCCGGCGGCAGCGACCTGCGGTCCCGGCCCCCAGCCGGGCCGCTACGCGCGCGGCGGCCAGCCTTCCCGAGCTCACGTTAGGACCGTGTGCTTAAACCCTACAGTGCTGCTTTGGCTGGTAAACTCAGACATGTCGCGATTTTTAAAAGAAGCCGTCTGTCACGCGCGAACAAAATGGATTAGCCTAGAGCAGGTTGCTTTTCTTAGCGGCTGCGGCTGGCTCTCAACTTGTACCTGTGCCGGGTAAAGGATTAATGATGTGGGAGGACGCGAAGCCATATTTCCCCGCTTTGGTCTTTGGGTTGTGAAGGGACATCGTGGGGAAGGAGGCTCTCCGCATCTGGGTGCCCAGTGTCTGTGAAGAGGCAAGGACGCTTTCTCAGCATTCAACAAGTAAAATCAAGAGGGACGGGGGTGAGTGTGGGTGCAGACTGCGGGCTGGGGGCCGAGGAGGACTCCGGGAGAGCTCCACAACCCGGGACATCTGTTGCTCTTTGCAGCAGGCCCGAGGTGTACCCTTGGCTGGAGCCGACAGTGCTCACCCCAGCCCACCCTTTTAAACGGAAATGACCGTGGTGGGAGCTTGGCAGCAGCTCCTCCTCCTCAAAAGTACTGGTGCCCAGCCTGAAATTTGTGGGAAAAAGGTTTAAAGGAGATGGCTTGGAGAGTCCTGGGAATGCTAGGCGACAGCCTGGGAGCCAGTGTGTGCGGCCGCCCCACCCCACTCGAGGCTTGCCTTAAGTCACACATTGAATTCATTGCCTACTGCCCAGACAGGGATGTAGGGGTACTTTTTCAGGTTTGGTGCCTGGCCAGCCCACCCTCGCTGATACCCTGGGAGGCTGCCCAGCGACTGGGTACCAGAGACAGAGTGGGCCATCCGGCTTCAGGACCGAGCACGCAGCATTTACGGGGCTCCCCTAGCTGTGTCTTTTTATCTGTTGATCTACTTGACTAGTAATTAGCTCAATATTCCTTTATCATTGACTAGATAAGTAACCTTGGACAGACACACAGTAGGTTCCCTCTGAGTGTCCACAAATTGCCATGGGCATTGTCTTGCTCCACAGTGTGCTGAGCTGTTGACTGTTGGGATCCTCATCCGCCAGGAGCATCTCAGGGATGGGGTGGACCCATCTCTGGGTCCCCCGGGCCCAGCCGAGCACCCCCTGCCTGATACCTTACTCCGTGCTTGTTGATTAAGAAAATGGATTTCCCCTCTTGAATCAGTCCAAGCCTACAACCCATTTTTCCTCCATGTGTTGCACATTTTTCAAAATGTTCTCCTTAAATTCAACAGATTTAAATGTATAAAATCTCCCTAGAGATAAACTCATGGGGATGGGAGGCAAAGCGTTCATTATAGATATCAAGTTCTGATAGCCAGGTCTTCAACAGGGACTCCAGAATTCTCTGGCAGGAAGACAGTTACCCCCCCCCCCCAGAAGCCAGAGCAAGAAGGTGATGGGCACCCTGGAGAGGCAGAAGCCTTCCTGCTGAGAGCTGAGTCCACCACAGCTTAACCCATAGGCCCTGGCGCTGTGGCTTCAGCCCTCTTGTGCACCTCATCCCTGGCCACTGATGGAAGAAGCTTACAGAGGAGAAGGACTTAGAGAGTCTCACTGGCACCCTCAGATTGCACTGTGGTGTTCCAGTGGGTTCAGCCCACCCCAGACCTTCCCATGGAGGGCAGAGGGTGCCCTTTCTCACACATGTCTGGCATGGTGACTTGTAGCTCTAGTTGAGGGTGGGGGGCACTGATATTTGGGAACATCCTCTGGGCTGTCAGAGGGGGCAGTGCCCCAGTGGCAGGTGGAGCAAAGTCCAGCTCTTCTTCCTGTGTGAAAGGCCATCCTGAGGGAGTACAGCTAGAAGCTGGGGCCAGGGGTGCCCACACCTTCTTTTATAGGAATCTGAGTGAGGCTAGAATCCAGGGTAAATGTGGGAACCTGCATTGCCCCTGGCTGTCACAAGCTTATCTTTATTACCCAGACTTTCTCTCTGTCTTTGGGTCTGGCTGTAGCCCAGAATTCCTGCAGCTGGTGAAAATCTGTTTTCTAGGAGAGGTCTAATTAGTGCCTGCAGTCTGTGAGTGAGAGAGAAAAGGAGAAGGAGAAAGATGCTACTCTCTGAAGAGGGGAGGGGAAAAGAGGGAGGAATGTTTGAGGTCTCAGAAAGGGAGATTTCAGGCCCAGAACCTGCTCAGGGAGGGCTCCTGGCTGATGGTAAGGAAGTTTGCCCACCTTCCGGTATCAGGCCATTACCCTTAGGAGCGAAGTTACTGAGACAAGCAGAACAGCCCACAGTGACCTGAAATAAGGTTTGCTGAGTCCACTACTCTGGGTTTTAGAAGGTCAGAAATGCTAGTCAAGAGTTGGGCTTTGCAGAGCTGGAGGGCGTTGGGCCATTTTAAGTCTCTGCATGAGGGTTGTGGCCCTCTGGAAATGGTGGCTTGAGAAGGCTGGTCTGGGGTATGACCTGGGGGCCACCTCACACCTGCCAAAAGGAGAAGCGGATCTGAAGACTTGTGCAGCCACACTTAGCAGATGCAGAGGAGTGAACAGCCTCCTAGTAGGATGGGGCCCACTTGATCGAAGCTGCTTCCTAGGGACCCTTGGACCTGCTGTGCACCCTCACAGGTAGAACAGAACCCACTGAACCCCTCAACTCGCAGCTACTGCACGCAGCCATGAGGAAGAGCCTGTGAAGCCAGAATGAACTGCAGAGTCTGCTCTGTACCCAGAAAGCAGGGAAGCCGTGACCACCTAACTGAACCACAGATCCCACCTGCTACATCCATCCCTGTCACCTGCAGGTTCCTCTGACCCCTCTTGGACTTTGGTTGGAGAAGCCACTGGCTTTGGTAAAAAAAAAAAAAAAAAAAATCAGTCTTTACTAAAGGGTGGGCCAATCCCAAGAGCAAGTAAGAAGTTAATGATTAAAAGACATTGGAAAAGAACTGGACATGTCCGGCAGAGTAGTTCCTGCTTACAGAGGCCACCTTAACTCCTCCTTCCAGGCTGGGTCACCCTGCACTCATGCACCCCTCCCTCCACCCCTTCACTCCCCCGTCTCCACCCATCTGCCTGTGGTGGGGCCATTTCAGTACTGGGAATTCTGTGCTGGAGGAGAGCTTGGGACTCCTAGTAATAGAGACTGTAAGATTTTAAAAATTTCTTTGTATTTGTATGGTCATTTTCCTAGTGTACACATTCACATTTCTGTGTGAGCGGCATCTTTTTGTCATCTGTTTGCCACCCTCTGCAAATCTGTATGTGATGAGCTTCCTCAGGGAGACTGATAATCATTAGCAAGGAAACCATGGCTATAAAAACAGACAGATAAAAGTTGTTGCATCTGGTTTTGACCTCCCCATCCACTCCCCTTTTCTCTTCTCTATTTGTGATTGTGCAGAGGGCCATCATTTACATCACATTTACAAATAGTTTGAATGCTGTTTGTCCTACTCCTCAATTATTTAGAGATACAAGTCTTTCCAACCAACAAAACCTTAGCTTGTGTTCCTAAGCCTACCTTATTCTTGGATCCAATGTCAACCCTCAGGATTTTAGCAATACAGTATCATTTTGAACATACTGACAATAAAATAAAATGAAGCTCTTGCTCGCTAATTTGTCATCTGCAAATATAATCTGAAATTAGACTAAAACATTTGCTGTCTTGTTAGCTCTTTATGCTTCTAAAATGAAATAGGCAATGGATTACAGTAGAAAATGTTATTAAAGTTATAATAGAAATATTAGAAGCTCAGAAATAATCCACTGTTATGCTTTAAATATCATTAGTAAAACATGAAGAGATATAAACCTAAACTTTCTTAAAAGTATAGACAAAAAAGCATAGAAATTATGGGCCGGAGATTTAGCTCAGTGGTCCCAGTGCCAGCCTAGCAAGTGCAAGGTACCTGGTTTGATCCCCGGTAACCACATACAACAGTACGGGGCGTGATGAGTCACGCCCACCAGCAATCAGTACCACAAACCACACAATCAGTACCACAAACCACAATGGTGGATGTGGTGACTCACTCCTATAATCCCAGCACTCGGGAGGCAGAGGCAGGAGGACTGCTGAGTTCGAGGCTTGCCTGGGCTACATAGTGAGTTTAGGGGCAGCCTGAACTACAAAATGAGACCCTGTCTCAAAAAAAAAAAAAAAAGTATAGAAATTTTAACAAAAGCCAG
>PVIC010019558.1:0-30444 GCA_004025085.1 Thryonomys swinderianus
CTAAGGGCCAGAACTGATTCTTTCTTGTTCCCTGTGTCTCCTCAGGAGGCAACCACGTGCCTGATGGAACACTTGGAGTGTGAGGGGCGATTGAAACCCCCAGCTCTTACTTTCCTTCTTCAGTTTACCTTTTCCTCCCCTAAAGCCAGCACTGTGAGGACTCAGCTTATTTTCCTAGCTCTGCTTCTCAAAGTTTGCTGCCTGAACAGCTATTAAACACAATGGGCCCAGGAGGAGAAATCATTTAGGTGCCGACTTGCTCTACAATAACTTATTTTTCACATAAACACTTTCAAATGACTGTAAACAAATCTACTCTATATTGAAATACAATAAACAAGTTTAGAAACACTACTAGGTTTCACATAGCACTGTCTTCTGAGAAATTCTGACTTGAGAATTATGCTAAATCTTTTTGTTTGTGCAAGATCACAATCTACTGAACCCTGGAAATATATCTAAGGAAAACATTGTCTTAATCAGAAACAGAGACTCTATTATGCATTTGCAAGTCAGTGCTAAAGAGAGAGAAACAAAATGCATTTAATTAGCTAATTCTATAGTCAAGACCTGTTTCTTTGACTTGTACTTTTTATGGGAAAAAGTTTGCCTTTATTTTAAAAAATAGGTCAGTTCTTTAATATTGATAAAATATTACTTTTTTATTATTTTTCACACATTAATTTATCAGAAACCAATAAGGAATTAAAGAGAATATAATGTTCAAAATATTTGTTTAATACTGTAAATGAGAGAAAGAATTATTGTTATCTCTTAAGTGGCATAAATGCAACACTTTGAAGACTTTTGATGGTATTTTAAGTATTTTTGGGACTCAGACATGGAGTTAGAGTTTCCAAGAAGTGGGCTCCAGAAGCAACTTAGGGACTTTCACTCTTTCTTGCTCTTTATATCCAATTCTTCCAATTCTTTATTTTGCCAAAAAAGTACAATAATATCTTTCACTTGCTTTTCTTCTGACAGATTCTTTTCTTTATTGACCTACTTTAGAATCAGTAAGACTTTTAAATCAAAAATAGAAGGAAACCAAATAATGTAAACATTAAAATTAATATTAAGGAATATATTATTCAATTAAAGTACAGAAGTTAGATTATCTGTGGGTTACATATATGTAAGTACTGCTGATATTCTATTAGCACACAATCAACACTCAAATATTAAATAAGTACAATCTAACTATATTAATTGTATATTTGCATATTAGTAGGCAAACTGTAATATGTTATTGGTAAATACATGCTAATAGCAATTCATTTCCATATTTGCAAATTCAGATGAAAAGTTTGTCACGGACAAAAGCACATGTGAAATTTGTTGTACTAAAACATCTAGCAAGGCTATAAAATTAAAATTGTGTTTTCAGTGTGTGAGGCCAGTCCTATGTGAACATCTTAGCTGGGTAACTGACCCTTGAGAATGATGGTTCAGTTCAGGTGCAATAAAGAAAGATTGATGGCGACAATTTTTCTTATTAATAGAGAGTAACAATCTCATTAATTTCATTTGAGATACAAAATTGACTTCTAAGAAAATCTAATGACTAGCCTATGTCTTTCTACTTAGTGTTCCTAGCTGAGAAGCTTTATTTTCTTTTCTGAGTATACTTTTAATTCTATGCATAAAAAACTTTTGATTTCCTTTTATAGGAAAAGTTTTCTCACACCACTATTGGTTGGAAACTCTCCATGGACCAATTCATCCTATCCCTCTTTCTTTATTCATAAAAAATATGAGTTATTTTTCTTAAACTCGTCATATATTACTGCAGTTTTGTTATGATAACAATTTCCTATGTTTATTTTAAATTTTAATACAATGGGAAATTGTCATAATACAAAAACATTCAAGACTTTCATAGTGAACTCTGGTACGATCACTGTGTGGTACAGATATTACATGATTTAGAATATAGCAATGCACTTATCATATATTTGATGCAGAAAATTATATTGCAGAAATCTATATACTTCTCCCAAACACTTCAGTCTTCATACCACTGGTGAAAATTCAGTTCTTGTTCATTTCGCCTTTTGATAATAAATTTAGATTCAACAAAAATAAAACATATTAAGAGTACATTTGCTAACCTTTTAAAATTGCATTTTATTTTTCCGGTACTGAGGATAAAACTCAGACCTTGTGCTTCCAAAGCAGGTGCTAGAACCACTGAGCTAACTCCTCTACCCACATTTGCCATCTTTAGGCTCATGTATACATTTTGATATAAGATGTGATGTATTATGATCACTTGATGCCTTGCTTTATTTCAGAAGATTACTGCCCCTTTCACCCATCAAAGAAACCACTGTACTGTTTTCCACAGCATCATAAATTGAATGTATCTGCAACAGGCACACATGTAGAAGGCTGCGATATGTACTCTTATGTGCCATGCTTATCATCTTCCGCGCAATGCTGACGTTCACCGCAAGGACGAACGTACGAATAGAATCATGGAGCAGTATTCTCTTTTACACACGCACCAGTCGGCTTGCTCTTTCCCTCTTTACGAACATCGGGGAAGCTTCCAGCCTGGGATTAGTATAAAGTTGCTCTGAATGTGTTTGTATTTTTGTGCATATGTCAATATGTGCATGTATGCTTGTGTGTATGATTTATTTCATATGTATTTTATATATATTTATTTCATGTATTTATTTCATACATATATATATATATATACACATGTGGGTATATATATATGTGTGTGTGTATGTGTGTATATATATATATATATATATATATATATATATATATATATATATATATATATATATGAATGACAGGATTTTCTATTAGGTGTATCCTCAGTTTTACACTTGATCTTAGCCAAAAGACCGAGAAGCAATGTGTCCTCAGTTTTAAAGAAAATATTCCAGCCTTTACTCAAGGAGCTTGATATTTTTGCTACAAATATGAGAATTCTGCTTGCTGTGTAACCTAATTAAAACTAGGGTTCCACAGGCTTTTTAGCACAATTCATTCTGGTGACTATTAGTTATAGGACTTTTAGTTTTTGTTTTATTCTGGACTAAAATCTTAGTTATTTTAAAATCAAATTTGGGGCTGGAGATTTAGCTTAGTGGCTCCATCACCTGCCTAGCAAGCTCAAGGTCCTGAGTTTGATCCCCGGTAACCACACATAACAATATCGGGTGTGGTGACTCACGCCCGCCCACAGGCAATCAGTACCACATACCACAGTGCTGGGCGTGGTGGCTCATTGCCTGTAACCCCAGCACTCAAGAGGCAGAGGCAGGAGAATTGCTGAGTTCGAGGTTTGCTTGAGCTACATAGTGAGTTCAGGACAAGCCTGAACTATAAAGTGAGACCCTGTCTCAAATTAAAAAAAAAATCAAATTTGCACTAAATATGAAGTCCTTTTCATATATCAGTTCTTATTTGGTAGACTTCTGTTTAGTAATCTTACTGTAAATTACTAGTATCCAGTAGCTTCATTCTCAAAAATTTATATTATAATACTTCTATTATTATATTTTATGAGAAAATAAAGCTAAAGTTTACTTCATTCACCTTGCTCACTTTGAGAATTTAAAAGTATTATACACTTGATTTGAACAAATTCTGAGAAGTTGAAAATATAATAGGTAAAAAAGATGCCATTGGTGATAAAAGATAGCATGAGTAATCATTATAATAGACAGTTTAATGATGGTTATTATCCTCTTAATCCGCCATTGATCAAGAGAAATTTCCCTGTAAAATCAACAATACAGCTGAGGTGCTTTTATTCTGCATTAAAAATATTCATTTTTCAATTTATCTCTATTATACTATTCAGGAAACATAATCATAGAAAATTAATTCTGGAAAATTATTCTTAAACAATAATGCTGTGCCATTTGTCTAAACAAGTTGCTACACTGCTATCCCTAGACAAGTCTTCATAACAGAGTTGGAGACAGATTTACTGCTCTAGTGAGTGGCTTTGGACCAGGGAACATGAACCTTGCTTTTAAATCTTTTATAATGTTTTTTTCTTCCTCCTACAGTTAGAGTTTGGTCATTCTTTTCTTTAAATGCCATTCCCGTATTGACTCAACTATTACTATCAGATGACACCTATACTACTTAACCGTATATCATAATGCCCATTAAACTTGTGTCTTTGAATGTATGGGAGCAATACTGAATACTGCTGGGCAAGGAGCCTCAGGGCACCCATGCATCAGGATAAGTGATAAAATGTTTTACTGACACTAGATGTGGTGCTTGAAGACACAATTACAAAAGGTCCCTTGTGCCCCTTTAAGAGAGTATATCAAATTACTTCCTTGGATGCTGTTTTCATGTAAACTACAGAATAGAAGATGTAAACTATAGAAGAAGATCTAAACTATTCTGCTTCTCACTAATGTATAACCCAGAGCAACACTGGAGTTGAAGAACATTTTAATACTATAATGGTCTTATAGTAGTGTCCTTCTGTCTTTCTCGAGGAGTGCCACTGCGGGGTGCAGGACATAACTGCACATACAAGAGGACTGATAAAAACTATTAGAATATAATTATTTGTTTTATATCACAAGGCTTTGAGAAAGTTACTCATACAAGATAGCACAATATCACTAACAATCACCAACAGGCTGATAAATGTGTACAACATAACAGTGATTTAAAAAAATTAATATATGTTTGCAATGCATGCAATTTACATTTGTTTTGGAAAATTTGTGTATGTATTTTTATGATTTTTCATATTAGAGAAATGTGATATTTAACATTGTGTGTCTGGGAGACTTGGAATTTAGGGATATTTTATGTAGAGTATTACACCATCTGCAAATAACAATTTGTCTTCTTCACTTGTCTTTCCCCTGCAAAATTGCTCTGATTAATGTTTTAAATTCTATGTTGCACAGGACTGGCTATTGTGGATACATTTATCTTGTTCCTAATTTTTCAGAAAAAGTTTTCAGTTTTTTTTTCCCATTTTATGTGATGCTAGTAGTAGGTTTGTTATAAAAGGCTTTTATCAGATTGAAATACGGTTGCTCTATACTTGGTATTTTCGGGATTTTTTGAATCATGAATGGATGCTTGATTTTGTCAAAGGCCTCTTATGCGTATAGAGATTATAATTTTTGTTCTTGCTTTTATTTAGGTATTATATTGCATTTATTAATTTGAATTTATTAAACCATCCTTGTATCCCTGGGAAGAAGCCTACTTGATCATTATCACCAGTCTTTACTCAGACATTTTAATTCCCTGATATTAATTTTACACATGAGATTGAAATTAGAGGAAATATGGGTGAATATTTGAAAAACGGATTGAGAATGAGTTGCTACATATGGGAGTAGGACAAAGAAAAAACAGGCTGATTTTACTATGTAAACCTGAAAACTCCTTGCAGCGGTATATAATAAAATCACAAGAAAAATGCAATAGATTTAGGCAAATATTTAAAAGAATTAATATCTTTTGATCATAAACATTAAGAAAAAACAAACACTGTCATTTCATAAGAAACCCAACCAAATTCTAAAGTAGAAATTCAGGAAGGACAAAATTTGAGACAACATTAAATAACTTAAATTATCTCTCTTATTTAGTACTCATAAAAACCTGATTAAAAAACAATAAAATTCCACATTTCACATATAAAAGTAGGTAAGATCTTTAAAAACGGTAAAGTTTTTGCACCCTTATAGAGTCACAAGGACTTTACTATGTATTTCAAAATTCATATTAGTGAATTATAATTCTATTTTTAAATAAAGATAGTTGAGGCTAGAGCTCACTGTGAAGGCCCTGGCTTCAATCTGCAGTGTCAAAATCAGTAAATCAATTAAATAATCAAAAAGGTCCAAAAAGATGTTTACTAGTGACATATGTATGTATATGACCATATATACATACACACACACACACACACACACATATATATATATACATATATATATATATATATAAGAGTTGAATGGTTAAGTAAAACATCACTTTTTATATCCTTGATTTGCAGTCCTTAAAATTATGTCTACAAAAACTATAAGAAATTTGAAAGTGTTTATGTAACAATTATTACATAAGAGCAAAACATAAAATATGAAGATATCTTTATTTTTACAATGAAAATTATAGAAAATTTGAATTTTACTTGGACACTGAGTATTACCAAAGTGTTTTTCAGTAAATAAGGATAAGTTAGAACAAAAGAGCACAATATTCATAGTCTTCAAAAAATGAAGATGGGGGAGTTATTAGCATTAATGAAAACATATTATGACTTTTTAAATGCTAAGCATGTGTGCTTGTCAATAATAAGCAAAGAGTTTAATGTTCATAAGAAATGAGAATAAAACACCTCCTGGAGACTAGCTGTGCTTCTGGATCATGTATATTGAGAAATATTTTTTTAAGAAGTTATTTATTTGAGTAAAATTTAATATTTTCTCTAGAAAATAAATGCATTTTATAAAAATATCTATAAACATAATTTAAAAGTTCTGATACTTTACTTTTAATTCTATTTACATGTAATTTAAATTGAAATGGATATGTGTGCTTATATTAACTTAATTTTGTTTCATTCAATACTAATAAATTAGTGCATAATTTGATGACCATAAGATCATTAATACATTGTGTTGACTATTCTTAGAATATGCACTGCATCAAAAGTAACAAATTTAATTACCAATGAATGATATAAATATTAAGATCACTATTTTTCCAATTGTTCCATATAAAAAAAAATCCATGAGAATCAGTTTGAAAAGAAGCATAATGGTTACCTAATTATACTAAATTTTAGATGTGTGTTGACCCAGGATAGAAGTTTATAAACAAAAAAATGAACTAATTAAACTTGTCATTAATTTCCAAACTTTTACATTACTTCAGGTGATTTGCAAAATATAGTGTAGAATCATACTGTATTGGTTTAATATTTGCATTACAAACATCAATATCAATCATATTAAAAATAAGTGAGAATCTCCTCACCAATTATTTTATCATGCTGCCACATTTTAAAATCAGAAATGACCTCAAAGGTCATAATGTAAAACTAATGAATCAAGGTTAAATTATTGTCAAAACCTACATTGCAACCTGGGAAACAAGGTGGGGTTGGAATGAAGACTCATATAGTGTGCAAGCTACAGATTCGTTATTCTAAAGTTTTGCAGAAAACAGCACAATTTTTCTACTTTGATTAATAATTATGGTGCTTTCCTCAACTGTGTAGCACTTTTTAATGATGTTTATTTCTATTGAAGTAAAACTGTTTCAAAAGTTCAGAGTGATTTTTGAAATCATCATAAGAATAATATTCTTCATTCCCATAGACACAGAAACAAGTAAATTTCAACATAAAAATACAAATGTTCAATTACAGTAGCCTTAGTAACATCAATCTCAGAAGGAATTTAAGAAATGGATATAAATTGAAAAGAAGGATTGACCAATTTGTAAGAACAAAGATTGACATGTGAATAACTGCCTTAAACTTTGATGGGCTCCTATGCAATATTGTTTCTATAAATATGGGTACACCAGCATGGTATTATTATTTTATTGCCTCAAAACAGGATTTAATGTTTTGTTGTTGTTGTTGTTGTTGTTGTTGCTTTGAGACAGGGTCTTGCTTTGTAGTTCAAGCTGGCCCTGAGCTCACTATGTAGACCAAACAAGCCACAAACTCAGCAACCCTCCTGCCTCTGCCTCCCGAGTGCTGGAATTACAGGTGTGATCCACCACATCTGGCTTTTAATGTTATTTTTAATCTAGAATATTTCTTCATTTTGCTAAAAAACAGTAAAATATAATTCATTGTGATAAATGACATTTGTGTATTGAGTCGAAGTGCCATCCTTCTGTGAATGATTTAATCTGGTATATATAAAATCCCACAATATGTCTACATTTATATTGATTGAAGATGTAGATAAATTTAAATATTATAAAAGCATTCAAATATCTATGCTTGACCATTTACATAATATTATAAAATAAGTCATCTTCCTATTTTTTTTTTGAGACAGGGTCTCGCTTTGTAGTTCAGGCTGGCTCTGCACTCATTATGTAGCCCAGGCAAGCCTCAAACTCAGCAATCCTCCTGTCTCTGCCTCCCGAGTGTTGGGATTACAGGCGTGAGTCACCACTCCTGGCGCATCTTCCTATAAATAATAATGTCTAAACAGTTTACTTGGTAAATAAATGTTTGAACACTGGAGAGAACTACATTACTGAATTTAAATCCTAGTTTTTCCAGTAGCAACTCCAGAATTCCCAACTCAGTTTCTCAAAGTATCCTTTTTTCTTATGTACAGTTTAAAATTTATAATGTAGGCCCATTGTAAAACTTCAATGTTACATTACATTTAAGTGTGTAACAACCTTCTGGCATAAAACAAAATTCTAGTAAATTTTATCAGCTTCATTACATAAATGACATTCAAAGAAAGCATGTATCAGATGAGTAACAACAGTATAATGATATTATTGGCTAAAAACCGCACCAAAGAGTGACTAGTAACTTCCTTAGCGGAAGGCACCATTTTTTGCTCTTTTTTTGTTTTGAGACTTGAGTTATTTAGTTCAAGTTGACCTGGCTCTCTGTGCAGTCTGGGCTGCCCTTCCACTCATAATGATCCTTCTGCCACAGCCTTCCGTGTGTAGCGCAGAAGCAGAATTTAAAATAAACTAAAGCCAAATCCAAAGTTTATGAAGTAACAAGATAGGCCACATGTCATAGTTTCTTGGAACAAGCTGTTTATTCACACAGTCTTCATCCTTCTCTTCATCTCACAAAAATGTTAGCCTAGGACTAGAGATTTAGCTCAGTGGTTCCAGCGCCTGCCTCGCAAGCACAAGGCCCTGAGTTCGATCCCAGTAACCACATACAATGCTGGGTGTGGTGACTCATGCCCACCAGCAATGAATACCACATACCACAGTGCCAGACGTGGTGGCTCACCCCTGTCATCCCAGCACTTGGGAGGTAGACGCTGGAGGATTGTTGAGTTCGAGGCTTGCCTGGGGTACACAGTGATCTCAGAGCCAGCCTGAACTACAAAGAGAGAACCTGTCTCAAAAAAAAAAAAAAAAAAAAAAAAAAAAGCTAGCCTAAATGTATCTTTGCTTTCAAATTATTTTCTTTTAATGTTAACTGCCCTGCTGAACTTCTATGTCCCCTGTCCTATTCTAGGGCATCATTGTTTCTATTCCTCCGTGGCATTTCACCTTAATCAGACATGACTGAGCTTCCACCTACTTCTAGTGTCCTGAATATATGCTACACTCAGCACAGCCCACAACACACCCAGCACGATCTGCCAGGTAGAAATTACCATAGTACCTTGGCTAGGATATATTATCTCTTCATTAAAAAACATATCTTACAGTGTGCATAGTTCTCACTTAAAATAAAATAGTAATAATTTAGAGATGACAAAATTATTGGTTTGATGAGTGAATTAGTTATTTTGCTAGGTTTTATTAACAGTTCAAATATGTTAAAATGGATGCATCAAAACTTCATGTAAAATAATACATAAAAAAGTAGCCGGGCATGTTGGCTCATGCCTGTAATAGCACTTGGGAGGCAGAGACAGGAGGATTGCTGAGTTTGAGGCTTGCCTGGGCTGTATAGTGAGCTCAGGACCAGTCTGAACTACAAAGTGAGACCTGTCTCAAAAAAAAAAAAAAAAAAAAAAAGTAAATGTGTGGAAATATAGCTATGATTATCTTACTTCATAAAGGAAATATAAAAAAAAAACTATGAAACGCTATTTTGGATTAAGATCGACGATTAACCAGAGAGAAACTGTTCTTGTTTGCAGTACTGGCCAAGAAAATGTCTCCATACGTCTTAGTAACGAATTCTGACTAGTAAGAAAGACAGCGCATCGGAGTGTGTGCACTGAACGGACTGTAGGAGGAGAAAATCTCTGAGACTTGAGTCACCACTGGCAGGAGATGGACAGGACAGTCAGGTCATTTCTGCTGGTCAGGGAACGAGCGGGGCTGCCGGGAGCCTGCAGTACACACAGCGATGCGCAGGGGGCGCTCTGAAAAGTCCCCCGCATCCAGGGAGCAGCTGCTGTTCCCGGTCTCAGGCAGAGGAGGTGAAGCAGCCCCGTGTGACTGCAGAGGCTCTGCCCTTTCCGGGAGCCGGGACGCTTCACGCTGAAAACCTCGGGCCACTTCAGTAGCGGTGGACGGTACTTGAAATATGTTTGTCTTCTTCCTGCTCCCTTTACATCGGCCAGTGTCTAGTTTAATTTATTCGTTGTTATTTAAAGAAGATAGACACGGGAGCTCGGAGTGATCAACGGTGGCAGGTGGTCGGGAAGAAAAGGAAAGAGTGTGCACGGAAGGCGCATTGTAACAAAAGCTAAAATGCCATATAACCCCCTTCCCCCATACAACTTGCGACTGTTTCGGTTTTAAAATAGATACTTTGTAGACTTTTCCCCCTTTAATTTGCCATACAAGGCCACGGGAAAACTGCTCAAGAAAGTGCTTTCCTCGTAGCAATAAGCAGCCACTTAGAAACTCCGTGAAAGATCATCTGGCTTCCTAGTGGACAAAGTGCTAAACTCCATTAGTGCCGGCGGCTGACCGAATCACCCACATTGCATTTCAGCGCTGTTTCAGCCAATTAAACCAGCTCAATTCATCTCTTCTTCTGGGCTCATAAAGACATTAGCAACAAATTTACGAGCAAGCCTGTTAGTGAAATGACTTGCCGAGTTGTTTTTCAATCAGGGTGGTTAAATTAATAATAATATAAAAGTTAAAAAACCACCCAAATAAGTAATGTTTTCTAATATTAAAAGTCATCACGATATGGCCTTAATTACATTCAGAAATGCCTTTTCCTTTCTCTCTCGAAGCAAACTTAGAAATCAGTGAACTGAGCGAAGCAGCCAAGTGGAGCAGAGGAAGAAATAAGCTGAATTCATTTTCAGTCAGGTGACCCCTATTGTGGAGCTATCTGCGTGTAGCATTCAGGTTGCCCGGATGATAATTTCCCTGCGCAGCCACGGGAGAGGCGGATTTGCCCCTCGGAGGAACCTGCAGTCGCCGAGCACAGTTTAGCCGATGAGGCTGCGCAATTTCTGGAACTACAGGTACTGCTTCTGATACTGGTGCCCGATTCATCAAGCTCCCCGCAAAACATCATCTATCATTACATCTTTGACCAAAGTAAAAAAAAAAAAAAAAAAGGAGAGCTCATCAGGTATGGGGAAAGGAAATGTATGTAAAGTGACAGCAGCAAATGCCCCATGAATAAAGAATTTTTTGTTTCATTATGTTCAAAAAAAAACTTGAGATTTCAGTGTTGGTGAGGCAGTTTATAAAGGACTTAAAGATATTTTATGTTTGAAGTAACTAAACATGATTAATTTCAATATGGCTATCTTAAATATTTGAGATAAAAATATAAAAAATAAAAATGCTTTAAAGATAAACTGACCTTTAAAATTTGCAGAGTGGTAGTTACAGGACTATTTCTTGTTTGTTATAAGTGACTTGGAGATCTGAGGTCCTTTCTTAATAATCTTAAAATGCTTGGGCCAGAGATTTAGCTGAGTGGTTCTGGTACCTGCCCAGCAAGTAGAAGGTCCCTGGTTTGGTCCCTAGTAACCACATACAACAATACTGGGTGTGGTGACTCATGCCCGGCAGCAGTGACTACTACACACCACAGTTCTGGGCATGGTGGCTCACATTGGTCATCCCAGCACTTGGGAGGCAGAGGCAGGAGGATTGCGGGGTTCGAGGCTTGCCTGGGCTACACAGTGAGCTCCGAGCCAGCCTGAACCAGAAAGTGAGACCCTGCCTCATAAATAAATAAATAAATAAATAAATAAATAAATAAATAAATAAATAAATAAATAAATAAATAATCTTAAAATCCACTTATCTTATAATTGATTAGAGTCTAAATCTGCGTCTAATAATCACACCTATTGATAATGTCTTATACAAAATAGAACCTTTTTGTTGTTATGTTATTTGTTCCATGTAGCACTCCACAGAGAGTAGGTACAAGGTTACTATGAAGACTGCGTTGGAAAAATGGATCTGTGGACCAATTTTCTATCTACCGCTCCAGTGTTCCCGTCATGTTTCCCATCAAGCTCTGTCCAAAAGGCCAAAACTGCATTTCGAACAGGAGAAAACACATAGGAAAAAAGCAGAGCCCATACCTTATGGTTAAAAACAACCTAAAAGGGGTATATTTCATCTATATCACGTTGGTTTTCTTTACTTCATAGAAACAAAGCTCACTGCAAATACTAGGCTACAAAATGGATAGATAGCAGTGCACTTTTCTGGTCAGCTCTGGACTTAACTAAAATTCCTACTATTGTATCAAAAGGAGAGAATACCTATTAAGATATTGAGATAGGAAAGAAGGTATGAAGTTGGGTAGTAAAGAGACAAGGGAATCCATAAGTTAAAAATTTTACTTTTAACCAAACTGCAACTTTAGGACACAAAGTTGCCCAAGATGATCCACATCTGTTCCTAGTAGATTTCTCACACTCAAAATCCCTTACAATGTGGAACAGAAACTCAAATTTAAGACACAAACACAGTGGTTTCAGGCAAACCTCCTTAGTTCATTCATTTTAAAGACTACAGTGGGCAAGGCCCTCCTCATGACCCTATCAAAGGAGCCACCCTTTCACCTGTAAAATCAGCCAATACCATCCTACTTGTGCATGGGTCATCATTTTTCTCTTGCACACCAATCCTGAACTTCCTATGTATGCACAATTTCCCTGGATTTCCAGCACCAAAAACTGATATTCCCCGCTGCAGTTTATAACATGTCATTCCCCTTCTTTAAGGACCTGAATTCTCTTTCTTCATAGATGTACTTAAAAAAATTTTGCCTGATAAACTATTTTATGCCTCTTACTGAGGCATGTTGGAAATGACCTTCCTATGATGAGGGTCAACACACCTACAGGCTGCCCCATGAGCAGGTGACTTAGGTGACAAGGTGACTAGAACACTCGGCTAGGGACGAGAAGTACATAATTGCCTTCAAACAGAAGGGCATGGGCCGGAGATTTAGCTCAGTGGTTCTGGTGCCTGCCTAGCAAGCCCAAGGTCCTGAGTTCGATCCCTGGTAACCATATACAACAATGCTGGGTGCAGCGATTCACGTCCACCAGTAATCAATACCACATTCCACTGTGCTGGGTGTGGTGGCTCACGCCTGTCATCCCAGCACTGGGAAGGCAGAGGCAGGAGGATTGCTGAGTTCGAGGCTTGCCTGGTCTACAGAGTGAGCTCAGGGCCAGCCTGGCGTACAAAGCGAGACCTGTCTCAAAAAAAAAAAAAAAAAAAAAAAAAAAAAAGAAGAGAATTCTCAAAGAAGTCAGAGAAGGACAGTTTTACCTAGTAGGTACATGTTCCTCTTTTCCCATCCAACCTCTCCTGAAGAGGTGCTGGAAAGCGCCTCTTCTGACAAAGCCACGATCTGCAGTCCCCAGCAGACTAACCGCTGGCAAATGCAAACTGACACTTCCAAAATGGACTCGCGAGCATATCAGCCATCTCCTAATGGCTCTCATCCTTTCTCTCACATTTGACCTTGCCTTTGCAGACATTTGATAAGTGATTAATTATTCATTCTAGAACTTGATCCTTGAGCAACTAAACTACTTCCCGGAAGCAAATATGGATGTGTATTAGAGCAACAGAATCAATCAATTATTCATCAATTGTATGCTTTGTGTTTGCCTGGTGTGTGCCAATTTCTAATTTAGGCAGTCTGCGAGACACAAAAATAATGGGGTACATGGTCTCTTCACTCCAAGGAATTTCCACTAGGATGAAACACACATTACAGGGATGTGTGGGTTGGGTTGTTCGGATCAACTGTGTCAGAGGCCATCTTCAGGGATTTGCATTCAATCCGGTAACTCTGGGCTGAATGACAGCCTGTCTCTAGAATAGTGGAGGAAGGAGTCTAAGCAAACAAATGGAAAAAAATTCTGAAAATAAACATCACTGAAAACTTTGGTGATATCTCACAGGAAAAGAAAAATAAAACAAGAATCACAGTCCAGCTGGATGACTGTTTCTACTGTAACTGGCACCACAGACTGGAACTTGAAGAAGGGTCTTTTTCGCTTTCTAGTGACAGGCAGGTTCTCTGAACTTCCTCAGGCCAAGGGCATAAATGGCCACCTCTGTTCAACCCAGATGAGGGCAGTGTCTAGACTATTGTTCTCTTTGGCAAAGGAAGGAGAAGCCTAGGTCTGAGGAAACGGAGTTGTGACTCAAGATGTGAGCCAGTCAGCGGCAAGTTGGAGAAAGAGGAGGCAAAGTTCGTACTTGTGTTTTCAGAACTTGGGAAGTTTTGTTTCATCGAAGGATATAGGATGCATTCTCAGACTGTCAGGGCTTTAGAGCCTGCACCACCCCAACTTTCCTGTTACTTTGAAGTTACAAAAATGTGTTATGTATATGCACATGGAACTCTTGTGTTCAGAAGGCTGAAAAAAGTCTATTTTGGAAACCTTTTTTTTTTTTTTCCTGTAAGCAGGAATGAAGAGCTGGCCTTAGCAAGTCATAAGGGTACTGTGTGAAACAAAACAAAGCTAAGTTCTAGCAAGGAGTGAGGATGGTTAATCTTTGTCATTTCCCCATTGTCCCTTTGTCTAAGGTGCTCACTTTATAGACTATGTTATATGTAATATCTAGCTACTATACTCTTGAATTCAAACTAAAGCTATTCAGCCAGGCATAATGTTTAATACTTGTAACCCCAGTGCTCCAGGGGGTTTAGGTAGGAGGACTGCAAAATCAAGGAGAGTACAGTCAATTTAGCCACTTGGCAAGATCCTGTCTCTAAATAACAAAGTTTTGTTTTTGTTTTGTTTTGTTTGTTTTTGAGACAGGGTCCCACTTTGTATGTAGTTCAGGCTAGCCCTGAGCTCACTATACAGCCCAGGAAAGCCTTGAACTCAGCAATCCTCCTGCCTCTGCCTCCCGAGTGCTGGGATTACAGGCATGAGCCACCATGCCCGGCACCGTGGTGTATGGTATTGATTGCTGGTGGGCATGAATCACCACACCCAGCATTGTATGTGGTTACCGGGGATCGAATTCAGGACCTTGTGCTTGTGAGGAAGGCGCTGGAACCATTGAGCTAAACCTCTGGCATAATAACAAACTTTTTAAATGCTAGGGTTGTAGCTCAGAGTGAAGGTCCTGAATTCAATCCTAGTACTGCAAAGAAAAGGCTATATATGTGTAGATGGTCCTTCAGGTAGATATAATAAAGCTGGTATCACCGCTACAGAGACAAGGCTGGTCACTGGAGAGAAAAACATATACACCAGAGGAGGCTGAGGAAGTTAGACATTTAACAGCATAAAGGTGATTGCTAAATCCGCAAGATTAGCTTGGAAATTTCTCAGTCTATGCTTTAGTTTACTTGACCTGCTTTCTTATATTGCCCTATGTTATCTGACCTGCTTTTCTGTGCTGCTTCCTTTGTCCTTTTAGTTCTCATTCAGTCTGCTGACGATGCTTCAGGCAACCTTTGCCTCCTCCAGTGCTGAAGCTCCTGCAGAGACTCCAAAAAGTAGTAATTCTTGAGAAGGCTTTAGTTAAGGCCAACCAACAAGTTACTTTTTATTTAAGTATATCAAATTTCAGTATTTCTTTAAAGATTTTGAAAACTACTTGGTATAATTGTGATATTTAGTTAATTAAACATGTTGCATTTTTAATTTTACTATCATATTGGATTGTTATTTAGAATATTATACTTTATTAAATTAACAAACAAAACCACAAGCATCGGTATTTCATTATAAGTGATCACCTGTCAAAGAAATAGTTTACTTTTTGGCAAAGGAAACAGCCAATTGATTAGGTTGTTTCAAAAGTGTGATTTAAAATATACATTATTACTAAGCAGAAGAAAATCAGAACAAGAAAATTTAAAATTACATGCAAAAGTCATAAAGGCACCATAAAGTAATGCTATGTTCTGACTTTTTTTTTTCTTTTGGACAGAAACCATTTGTAAAACTATTTAACAGGATACAATTCATTTAAAAAGTAGCCTATAGCATCTCTTGCCATCTGTTTTAGATAAGTTAACCTCTAACTTTATAGAGCTATAAAACAACATACTGAAGAGTAAGTCACAAGTAAAACAAAGACATATAGAGAAAGAGGTGATTTTTTTATCTAATTAAGCAGTGACATCAAATCAGAGCTATGCCTTTCCCCTTTCCAAGTTTTAGATTGTTTCCTTACCACTAAACCTTTCTGAATGGTTCTTAACAATCTTAAAACAAATTTCTTTTACTACAAAAATGCTGGTCTTGATGTTTTTGTCTTATTTATGTGTTGACCCTGTGTTGACTTATGTTGTACATATCAAAAGTCACAGTGTTGGTAACTAATAACAAGAGGGTAATTTCCTTGAAAATTTTTGAAAGAAACCTAGGGCTATAAACTCAATATGGTTGACCACATCAATAATGCACTAGTAGTATTCATATTAGGAATAGTAGTTAGTAATGTTTGACATTGTATTACAAGCTTAAAATATCAAACCCTAGACATTATATACAGCAGTTTTTCCATATAGTATAATCTATGAGATTTAGCAGATCTCTCCACATGCTGCTAAGTCATTTACCCAGGAAAGAATTACATCCTCTACCATCTCTAAAGCGAAGATAGCTTTAGTTATAGATGGAGTCGCAAACTATATTCCTGGGAAGGCTTTCCAGGCACTGATTCTGGCCAAAAATCCAAACACTGCACCAGAATGGTGCTTGTCATACAAGAAAAATAAAATTATTTTTCAAAGTGTCCTTACAGAAATATTCAAACATTGTTTGAGTGATTGATGTAAGTAAACCACATTGACCTGGAAAGTTTTAAGTTCAGTAGTAGTTTTCTTTCTGAGTTCCTTAAATACCCATCAAGAAAAAAAACTCAGAAATTCCAAAAATAACATCAAACAACTTATTATTAAATGTTTGATCACTCATCTCACTTTATTGATTTTGGCTGGGTTTGTAATCTGTGTTCATGACACCTTTTGTATCTGGAAAAACTGAGCTCTGAAAGCATTGGGGGGGTCCACTGCCATGGACTGACATTTGTCTATGTGACATCCACACGGAGGACTTGCCTGGCATTCGTTCCTGGAAGAATCAGTAGTTGAGACTGACCGGCATACTTCTGTCCATGTAATTTTGAAGCTACCCTTTATGGGGGAACACATATTTAGCCTGTCGCTTTTAGCAGGGACCTTTGGAAAGCAGGAGAAAATAGAAATTCCCTACAGATGAATGTGTGTGTTCTCTTTTTACTAACCAGAAATATAAGAATGAGGAAAATAGAATTACTGAGTATGGTGCAATAATGACTTTTAAAAATAACTTATTAGCATTTTCTGGAAAGAACAAGAAACATTTATAAGCAAAAGGGTATTAGTAATCATTCAGGCCCTTCCTTGTATAGCCTTAGTAATAGAGAGTCACAATTTACCTGAATAAAATTAAGGCAAGAGTGTAAGTGTGGTGGCACATGCCTATAATCTCAGCAATTGAGAGGCTGAGGCAGGAGAATTCCTGTGAGTTTGAGGCAAACCTGGGCTACATAGTGAGTTAAACCCCAACGTGATTAGATCAACACCCTGTTTCAAAAAATCTAAAACAGTGAAAACAAATGAACAAAAACACCACAAAATTAATGTCAGAAAAGGTGAGTTTCTCTTTTAATATGATACTTTTCCCATGGAGTCACTTGACTGCTGAGCTAAGTAAGAAATATGGAGCCGCCGGGCGTGGTGGCTCACGCCTGTAATCCCAGCACTCGGGAGGCAGAGACAGGAGGATTGCTGAGTTCGAGGCTTGCCTAGGCTACATAGTGAGCTCAGAGCCAGCCTGAACTACAAAGCTAGACCCTGTCTCAAAAAAAAAAAAAAATACGGAGCCTACATCGAAAACTATTTTATTCTTTCAGCATTTCTTTCTTACAACGAGTGAACATACTCCCTACAAATTTTTTAAATGGGGTAAAGCACATAAGAAAGTTGTGATTGTGTTGATTTTAATTTAAGCTTTCTTCTAGGAAGACAGAATCACACAAATTAGCATAGGACAGTGGTTAATTTGACTAAAGAATAAATTCCTGAAAACAAAGACTGCAGCTTGTTACCTACGTGCGAGAGGCGGCATGGTAATTTACAATGACAGGTACAAGAAAGCAGTACAATAATAATCTTACTACTTTTCAAAGTGAGGAACTTTTGCCTGATTGCTTTGTTTTAAATAATCAAGGATGTAAAACAGCCAGTGTGAAGTTCAGCACGTTCCTTGGATGTGGGTAAAATGTCTGTCAATGGAAAGATGACAGAAAAGGAACAGACCGAACTTTACCTACCAGCTTTTCTTTAGAGCAGGACAGACATTCAAAGTCAGTTCTCATTTTTACAGGGATAACACAAATCTTAATCTGTCAGTAGTATGATTGGTATGTCACATGAACACTCTTATGCTCTTTGTTAATGAAAATACTTACAGGGAAAACAGTAAATTTGCTAGAAGTTAGCCTCCCCGCTTAGGTCTTTTTTTTTTTTTTTTTTTTTTTTTTTTTGAGACAGGGTCTCACTTTCTAGTTCAGGCTTGCCCTGAGCTCACTGTGTAGCCCAGGCAAGCCTTGAACTCAGCAATCCTCCTGCCTCTGCCTCCTGAGTGCTGGCATGACAGGCGTGAGCCACCACGCCCGGCTCGTTTAGGTCGTTTAGAGTTACTATTTGTAATTGCTGTTAACTTGGGTGACAGAGGTTCCTTTGCACACTGTCTACGACCTTTCACTTGAAGTTTTATTTTCACCCTTCTTTCACCTTTGTCGCAAGACACTGTTTTAAAACAAAATTATCCCTCCAGCGTAAAAATGACAACCTTTACTTTGTATACATACTCATTTATATGCAGCTTCTAATACAGCACTTCGATATTAACTTCTAGCCAAACTAACTTCTGTTTTGCTAGACTCTTGGTAATTAAGAACTATCTCTAATACACAAGCATTTTTGAGACCAGGAAAGCTCTGAGCACAGAGCGATGCTCGTGACATACAGATAGTAACACTCTGTGATCAGTCACATTCCAGCTTTATTGGCAGAGCAAAAATAAATAGTCACATTTATTTAAATAACTCAGAAGTCTAGCTGCTTTATAAATGCTTTCTGATCATTTTGACCCTACAATTTTATTGAAATGGTAGATTTATTGTTACATAAGAGAAATTTTATGTAACACATAAATTTGTATACACATACACATATATATGCATGTGTAAAATTCATAGTAACCAATGTGATGTTCAATCCCAGTTAAAACTATCAAGGGACTTATAGACTCATAATTTATTGATTTTGTCTTGTTATTTCATATAAAATTACAAATATAGCTAAGGATCTTGAAAATTTAAATTGACATTACAAAATATAAAAACTAGATAGTGGAAAGAATTTCACTATTTTAATTCAAATTTTATTGAACACAAATTTACATTTTTCTTGATTATTAACTTTGTATGGAAGGAACATTAGACTATATAGTCAATATAACAATATAAGAATTTTAAGACATTTATTTCACTTTGTCATAAAATGTTCTTAACTTGTCCAGTGATGTTTGTCTTCCTCTATATTTTATAATATAGGTAAACTAATTCACTTTTGTCAAGCAATGCAATAACACCTTTTAATTGAAAAAACAATGCTTTAGTAAAAACATATGAATGTATGAAAATATTATGCAGGGAGGAGATACTTCCAGTTCACACCAAGAGGTATAAAATCAGAAATGCACAGGCCCCATCTAACCAACATAGATTCCGCTTCTGGCCCACAGAGATCACGGATCACCAGGTTTCAGGTAGGTCCTCAGACCCCAAAGGAAAGCGAGGCATCAGATGGAAGGGAGCACGTTAGGTCCAAACTTAGTTTGTAGAATGAGAACAGAAGGAGCATAATCAGAAGTGACAGTGTGATCGCTTCTTGGCGTCCATCCCGGATCAAATGGAAAATACCTGAACCCCACATTTCTCCTGGGCCAACACCATTTAAACAGCTTCAGCGGGCAAATCAGACATTTAAAGGGACAACCAACAACTGTCAAAGATAATTTTCAAATAGTGAGAACACAACTCTCTTGCAAATACAAATAAAGTATGTGTCAAAGATTAAAAATTAGGTGATCAAGAATTTAGGGCAGGTGTTAATAACTAAGGTCTAGACATTTTATAAATATCATTCAGAAAAACTGTGTACCTGAAGATGTTTTAACTCCAGTGATGAGCAAAGACATGTTCTGAGGTCTAGCTTGATGTCATTTTAGCTCTGACATCATTTATAGGATGAATGCTAGACATGAAATCATTATTTTATCACTGATTTCACTTTTTAACCTTGGGAAGTTATGTATATACTTGTAATTTTTCTAAAAATCTTTTCCCTTCCTTCTTCCCTTTCTTTCTTCCTTCTTTCCTTCCTTCCTTCCTTGTAACCAGTAATTTTCATTATGTTGCAAATAAACTTATTTTGAACAGAATATAAGTGGAACTCATATGTTTAATAATTATGACATTTTCTAACTCTGAAGCAAATGATAGTTAAGACAGTTTTCCAGGAATTCTGGTTTATCTCTAGCAAACTGGCTTTTCAAAAACTCCGTGTTCTTCACCACCTTGTTGCTTTTTAGTGAATTTATTTTTCTAGTAGAGCATTTTACACTTACTATTGGACTGTTTGTTATAAAACTTCAGTTTTAAAAAATCAGATCTTTTAATCTCAGATTTATAAAATGTATCTTTACTTCTTTTGTAATATAATCAAATAAAATGTAGCAATTCTCATGCAAAAACTTCCGCAATACAGGTCCTTGCTCCTTTCCTTCGTCCTATTGTTGTCACATATTTTGCCTCTTTACATTAAAAACCACAAAAAATCTGCTATATTTTCTTTGAACAATTGTCCTTCTGTTGATATTAAAATATGGAAATGTTCTAGTTTATGCATTATACCATAAGTTTGTTTATGCATCATTACTTCCAGTGTTCCATTCTTATTGTGAAGATTACTGTTTCCAACTAGTATTGTGCTCCTTTAGCCTGCAAAACATTCTTTAAAATTTCTCGTAGCTCAAGTCTTCTGAAAAATAGATCACCTATCATGTGTTCATCTCAAAAGTCTCAGTTTGCCACATTCATAATTCTAAGTTCACAATTCTTTTGCCAGGATTTTAATGTTTTATAACGTTAAAGAGAATACTAAAGAATTTTGATCTTTGTTCCTCAGGTAATTTTGAGCAAATCCGTGTGGATTTAATTTGCTTTAAAACTTACCCAAAAGAGTTTGCTAAGAGGTGACAACTCGCACTAATTTTGGTTGTTCATGTACCACTTGTACTTTGCACATCTTTGTGGATCTCCAATTTCATAATTGTAACAAAATCTGAAAGTTTTGAGATGCATGATTTTTTAAAATATGTTCTGTATTCCTTGCTCTTTGCTAAGATTTCATCACAAAGTGTGATATTGTCCCCCAACCACTGAGGCTTTCTTCTTTTTATCTCTTTCTGTGATTTTGTGATTTTGGTTTGTTTTAGTTCTATGCCTCATTTTGAATACATTTGGTGGCTGTGATTTCAGCATCATCTGTGATGTCATCTTTGGGTTCAATTTGCAACTAATCCCATCCAGGGAAACTTCATTCCATGAATTATAGTGAATAAGTCTTTTATCAGCCTCTGATATCACCATTATTCTTACTGTTAAAAGTCATTTTTATATGGTTCTTCTTCTGACAGGGATCATACTTTCTGACTTTTCACCATAGTTGTGTTTTTAAGGTGAACGTCGAACAATATTTGACGTTCTAAACCATGGTTGGTTTGGTTTTATTGTATCTTCTCAAATATGATAGATTTTGTTCTGACTAGTTTCTGCCATAAATAGCTGTACTTTTTTCTACATGTGCAGAAGTATTCATCCAGTTATTTTTGGTGGAACAGTAGCACATTTACACCAGTCAGTATTTTAAGGTGAAGCTAGTTTAAGGCGCTCTTACTTTGTGACTCAGACAGTAGATTCTTTCCCCCGTGTCCTTCCCAGCTCTAAGGTTCCATGACAGTTCAGGTGTGATTCTTTCACCAAGTTTTCTTGCTTAGTTGGCACTAAAGAGCTTAATCTAGACCATATGCTGATTGCTATTTAGCCAAATCCTCAATGACCTTTAAATTTTAAATTTGTGTGCCCTTTATTCTTCACAGATACTCTTAACACAAACATGACAGTTGCATTCAATTTCCATCAACATCAATTTGAATTTCATGGACTCAGAGAAACTTGCAGAATGTTTTCAGGGTGTATCCTTCCCACAATGCAGTATGCAAATTCTCCCTTCAGCAGAAACTGAGACTCTTGTGGGGCTTAATTTTTTTTTTTTTTGTAGTTGTTCTTGTTAGTTTTTTTTGCTTTTTTTTATTTCCCTGAAGAATTGTATTGCTACACTGCCTGGGGTTGAATAATAGAAAATTGTTGTTTCTTATATTTTTTTGTCTCCAAATTTTTACCTGTTTGTAGAATGAGGCCAATTTTAATGAATTACCCCTTAAGGCACTAAAGGGTAAATATCCAAAACACAAGAGTAATTCAGTGTTTGTACAAAATTACAGAACTCCAGTCTTTTTGACGAAAGATGCATTCTTAAATGCAAAGAAATCATGTTACATGGTAAGGCTGACTTATTTATTCATAGTCAAATATTAGTATCTACTGTTTCCAGTGTCAGTCTAAGATATATATGAAATGCAAAGAAGCCTAGGCTCTGACATTTTCTGTGATTTAGACATAGCCAAAAAATGACTACCTCACTTGTCCCTTATTACTAACTTTAAAATAAATTAAATAAATTTAAAATAAATTAAATTATTTTTAATGTCATGGATTTCTGTCCGGCACAGAATCTGTTCTGTTAAGGCTGGTCTAACAGTTTCTACTGAAGCACCACGTGTCTCTTGACAAGTTGCTTCAATGTGCATTATCTCTGATGCAAGGCCGCCCAAGGACCAGGAACTCAACTGACGGTGTCAAGAGGGCTGAGTCATTCACTGAGTTGATCTAACCTAAGGATCCCATGTATTTTCAAAGGCGGAAGACAGCATGCTTATGCGCAATGGTTTTGGAAGAGGTATAAAGATGGGCTTTATTGGACTTCAGAAGCAGAGAAGAAAAACCTAATAATGCTTCTTATTTTACCTCTATAACGGAAGAAAACCTAGAATACAGTATCAAAGCCTAATACTTAGAGTTAAGCGATAGGGAATGAATAATTGCAAGGGGTTTTTATCCCTTTGAAACTTCCTTGGTTTTGATTCGAGGTTCTGTTAGGTATCACAAGGTACTGAAGACAATCATGTGGCACATTTGACCTTTAACACTCACTTTACCTTCATGTGGGGAAAGTGTCATGTTTTCGCTTTATATGTTTCCAGTAGAAATTCAAGAAAATGCACTTCTAATATGAGAAGAGAAAAATTATAAAGTGATGACCTTGTAATTCTAATTTGAATGTGAACAACTAGGAATCCTTATTCTGTCCTAAAATGAGAAGGTTACAGGTCTTAATCTACCTCTTCCGTAAAGAAATCCTACCTTTACATAATTTTCCTTTCATGAGAGCGTCAGGAGGGATGACAGCTGTATGACAGGCTTACAGGCCCCGTGGCAAGCCTGTTTCCACGCGTCTTTCCTGAGGCAGCACTAGGAGTCTCACCGCTTGTGTTCAGTTCTCGGGCCAGAGGTGGCGATCTCGGCTGCCGAAGAGAAGGGCAGGCAGACACCGAGGCCGCATCCGGAGACTCCTCTGCGGTTCCTCTGGTTCCCGGCTGCTGCACACACTGCTGGGCTTCGGTGCAGGCTGATAAGTCGCCTTGTGGAGGAGGGGAGGAGAGAAGCCGCGAACGCACCACTACCGGAAAAGGGGATCTGTTCAGCCCCCCACTTTCCTTTGTGTTTTTAAATGACAAGTGTTCCTTTCTAGCTTTAAAAGTAGCATACAGTAAAGAGTCGTGGCCATTAGAATTTTATCAACATCTATGTTCTCCTACTAAGAAGTCTTTATCTCTATCAGAAATCTCTATCGGTCGATCAGAAATTTCTCGTAAGAACAGAAAGTTGTATTTCTGTCTGGAGGTCAGTGAAGTGAAAGCCAGAAACAAACACAGCTGTCCGCATTTGGCTGGTGGATATATGGATTTCTCTGGCCATTTTTGAAACTGATGGATGAAATTAGCACCTGCTTCCCTGTCATATTTTTCTCTGCACTTATTCTGTTTCACAGGGAAACTTCTATTGCATCGATCTAGGATGATTTTTAAAAGTCCAAAATCGTCACTGATCACATTTTTGATACCACAGTAAAAAAATCATGAGGGTCTGATTTCTCATGTCATTGTTATTTGCTATAATATATCTTATTTAAAGAAATTATTGTTTGTTTAAACATAACAATGTGCACGAAACTGTTGAACTCCTTCACAAGTTAGTTGAATCACAGTAACCTAATGGAGTAGGTATTACTACCATTATTTCACAGATAAAAGCGATGAAATAATTTCACTAAGTTTCTACACATAAAAAGCCCTAACCCTCAAGAATCCAAACCAGGAAATTAGATTTCCAAACTCAAGAAAATAATATGAATTTAATAAACATATCTCTTGAATAATGATACCTGGGGTCAAGTAGACTGTTGACCATATGCATAATTTTAGATGTTATTAATATCTGCATGAGGGGTCATGATTTTGAGAATATAAAGTTGTTTTTGTTTAACAACAAAAGCAGCTAGTAATTGTATATGCATCAAAGCGATATATGTTAACATATTCTAAGGTATGAAGAGTTGAGAATGACTACTCATTTGAAACTGTCTAAAATGCCACATCAAATTCCAAATAATTTTATAAATATACCAGGGATTCTACCGTCCTTATCAAAATTCTGCTCTTGAAGTGCTCTTACAGTTTGGTAAAGTTACTTAACCTTCTTTCAGTCTCCACTTCTGAAAAAGAAAGATAAATAATTCTTACATAAGTTCAGGAGGCAACTCACCGAGAAGTAAATAAAAGATTCCACACATTCATAGACTTCTTGAGTTATGCTTGACCTCAGAGTTTATTTATGCCCCTGGGAGTGAAGTTTCTTGTAGTTACATATATATTTTCAATGTTTTTTCTGTGTGGATTCCAATGGTACCAGAAATTGCTATAAAGAATTAGACAAAAGAAAAATCTGAACATTAAACCATTTACAGATGCCTATTAATAACATCACTTATGATTCAATATTTATATGTGATGTAGAGTGACCTATACTTACTTATGTAGACTTCAACATTTAATATTTAGGTTTGGCTTTAATAACACAATGATTTTTTTCTCCCTTCTCTATGAAGAGTTCTTATCCTCACCCTGTGAATTTCCCTGTCAAGCTCTTTTCTTAGGATCAAGTAGCACTCTTTCTTGACTGAGAGCTACTCCTATAGTATCTGGCCTTTCATTTTCCCTGTTCTGTATTTGCTTTGTCTCATTCGAGTGAAGTTCTAAAATAAATTCATCCTTTTCTCTTTCTTAGACTTTACCAGGGCTTCTCATATCTAGAAAGATATCCTTTTGCAAACCGAAGGCTGAGTTCACTCTGTATTAATATACTCTATATTCATTGAGGGCTTATCCCATGGCTGGCATTTAACTAATAAGACGCTACAGAATCTTCTACTCCTATGGCCTATTCTTAGCCCTTGCTGAATAGATAATGCTAAGAAAGAAAGTCTGGCTTTGTGGTCACGGTTTCTTGCTTGGACACCTACAACATACATGGCGTTCTTGGCACCCAGCTCCTTGGTGAGCAGCTTATTCCTATGGAATAAGCTTCTGGCTCTCGGCGTATCTCTACCCTTCAGGAGCTTGCAATGTTCAGCAAAGGTGGGGAGCAGTAGCTGTGCCTGCTGGAGGCAGTTTTACAGGAGAGCATCTTCCATGAGAAAGGTTCCTAGAACAGCGTTCCCAGGCCCCTAGGCGCTGGGTTTAAAGTGAGTTCCAGCCGCGCAACCGCATCCTGCCCGGTGCTGTGATTTTTTTCGCGGCGGTCCTGTCCCCTCTACAAGGCCTGCACCTCGACCTCAATGGTGACAGCTGTGGTGCTTCCTTAGGTGACCATGTCATCCATAGTGTCAGAGGCTGCTTTACCTTTTATTCCTATGCTTTCTAAGGGGCTGCCTATGTATTTACAGTATTCAAGCCTCTTGTGACTCTTCATCTATATTGAATTCTCTTGTTAAAACTTACTGCATGATGTCTCTTTTGTTATTGCACCCACACAGCCTTATTCACTGAATGGCGCCCTATAAATTTATTAAATTTTATACCATACTAAAAAATGGATATTTGTGCTTTAGGATAATCAGATAATGTGCTTTTTTCAAAATCTCTATTACACATGGATTATAGAACTAAATAAAATAAAATCACATAGCTATGGAAAGAAAATATCAAGGAACAAATATATGACCTTAGAAATGACAAAACATCTCTTAGGTATAGCCATTACAAATATATTAATTGTAAGAAAGGCAAATTATATTAAGTTAAGGACATCAAGCTGGGCTTGATGTTACAAACGTCTAATCCCAGCATGCTAAGCAGCAGAGGGAAGGGGATTGGAAGTTGGAGCCATCCTGGAAGTTCAGCAAATTAACAAAAATCTGTCTCAATATTTACAAAAACTAATGTTTTTTGAGATGGGGTTTCACTAAGTAGTTCAGGATGGTGTTGAACCCACAAGGTAGCTATCCTGAAACTCAAAGAGATCATTCTGCCTCAGCCTCCCAAGAGCTGGGATTTCAAGCATCCACCACAATGTCTGGCTTAAAACAAGAAACTTAAAAAAAAATTGGCTAAAGACATAGCTCATTTTGAAAGCCCCAGGTTCAATCCATAATGCCACCCAAACATAACAAAATACAGAACAAATCCAACTTTTCATCATCCAGAGGTACATTATATGATTTATAATATAAGCTAAGCTGCATTCAGTACACAAAAAGCAACTCCTAATAATCAGTATGAAAGTTCACAAAAACAGAAAAAGGGAGTACAAGACTTGATGGGCATTTTACAAAACAAAATAGTTTGTTAAATAGTTCAATTTTTTTCATCTTCTAAAGGAAAAATGTGATAGTATTGTCTATTAAAATAGCTCAAAGCAAAAAGACAAAACAATATTAACCATTGGCGGGACTGTGGAGCAAATGGAATGCCCATGGATATTATTAACAACTCAAACTGGAACTCCCCCTGTCACTATTTACTAAACTCTTTGCCAAATCTACCAAAACAAACACATGAGAGTTCATTGCAAGCACGAATGTCCGTCAGAAGCATGCTCCGAAATTCTCGTCACAGCACTTGCATAATAGCCTGAAATTTTAAGTAATCTTGCTATTCATTACCTGTCAAATAAAAAAAACACATTGTATTATATTTGCACAATCACATGCTGTACAGGAAGAGAAGCACGCAACTACACAGAAAAAGTTGAACAAAAAGTAAAAACTAAAACCTTACAGATCAACCATAGCCGATTAAAGTCAACCTGCGATGAAGAAAGTTCTGTGAGGCGGCTCCCAGGGACTGAGGAGAGGCTGGTAATGCCTGATTTACCTTTGGGTGAAGTGATATTTTGGCGCACAGCTTGAAATTCACTATGATGCACAGGGGTGATGTGTACACTTCTCTGTGTGTTTAAATATTTTAATCCAATCATAAAAATAAGAGGGTTCAATAGCACGAGCTCTGAGCTGGTACATCTGCCCAATTCTTTGCAACTCTCTGGAGTCGTATCACTTACTAGTCACTTATTTTCAGTTATTGATTTTACTTTCTAATGCATTTTTAAATTAATACTACTTCCTGTTTGTCTTAATTTCACTTGGCCTATGCACTAGCCATTTAGGTTACAATCCGAAGCTTTCCATTTCTCAGGAATTTATGTGAAAGAAAACCAAAAATAATTGTCTTGGAGAAAATGTTATGATTCACATGCAAAGCACCCAGGAAGGGTTTGATGCCAGAATGTCTTCCATGTTACTGCAGCGGCTCTTGCTCCGTACTTACCATAAAGTGCACAGCAAAGAAACTAGGGCCCCAAATTAGGAAAATGAAATAAAATTTAAATAGTGCTAAGAACAGAAACAGTGTCTGGGTAGGAATTCTTTTCCTGTGTACTTTTTAGTCTGTACGGTTAGATCCGTGAAGCCGATGGAGTTTAAATTCTAGGGTCTTGATCCCACAATGAACTGCATTTTCTGACAGAGCTGATGTGGAGCCCGGCTGGTGGATTAATGTGTTGTGATGGCTGCTATGCTTGCAGCTAAAGAACTCACTGCCATGCCATTTATTATTTATGCATTACATAGTGGGCCAGCAGAGAGAGAGAAAAGGGAACTTGCAAACTAAAATCAATACAAATAATAGCCTCTCACAAGGGGAATCCCAGGGGTTTAAGTCGCTCGCTCTCTTTCCTTCTCTCTCCCCCTCGTCTTTTCTGAAAACTTTTTCTTCCCTCTTTTCCCTCTGTCTGTCTTCTCCAAAATATATATCTTCTGTGAGGAGCATCTCACCAATTTGCTTCATTACATTCTTTGTAAATAATGAATATTAATATTTTCTGCCTTGTGCTTTTCTAAATGATACACTCTAAGTTATAAATAGTAGGACACTAATTCTATGTCCCTCCATTATTTGTAGAAAATAAATGTGGGCAGAATAAAACTTTCCAGAACAGTAACACAATAAATTTCGTGAATAATAAAATGTGCTAAGATCATGCTTTACTCTTCATGGTACTCTAATAATGCAGTGTGTTCCCTTCATACTAATTTTATTAGAACTAAATTAATATAATGAAGTAAAATAAACCTTACATAATGTGTCTGTACTGCGTAGTACATTTTCTTAGTCTCCATATAAAACCAGAAGAAACTTTAATTTTCTGATTAGTGTATTGTATCACTAGTGCCTCAATGTTAAACAGAGCATTAATAGAGTATTTTGAAAGAAAATGAAACCCTAAGGAAATATGAGATCTACTGCATTATTAGAAAAAAGTTTTTTTTCAAAGCAGCTTTTCCAGTATTAAACTTCTATTCACTGCAGTTTGATAATCATGTAATCAGGTGAAGACAACAGGGTAAATGGTTCTATGCATATATGTCTTGAGGAAAATAAGTTGTATTCAAACAAAAAATAAACCTCCAAACTATTCAGTTGGTTTGTGGGTAGAAACTTATCAAAACCTACATAAAATTAAATACTAATGGGCCGGAGGGTTAGCTCAGTGGTTCCGGTGCCTGCCTTGCAAGCGCAAGGTCCTGAGTTCGATCCCTGGTAACCACATATAATGCTGGGCATGGAGACATGCCCATCAACAATCAACACCGCATACCACAATGCTGGACGTGGTGGCTCACGCCTGTAATCCCAGCACTTGGGAGGCAGAGACAGGAGGATTGCTGAGTTCGCAGCGGCTTGCCTGGGCACCACAGTGAGCTCAGGGCCGGCCTGAACTACAAAGCGAGACCCTATCTCAAAAGAAAAAAAAAAATTTAAATACTAGTGTCTTCCAATATATGTAAAATCAGTGTTACATATAAATATATATCAATGTTACATAAAGTCATATTTGCTTTTTTCTATTGCAGTTCACCAGTTTTGGCTTGTGCATGTTTGTGTTGGTGTTGGATGTGTGTGTGTGTGTGTGTGCGTGCACGCGTGCGTGTGTGTGGGTGGTGGGGCCTCATTATAGGGACCGGACTAGTGATCCACAGACTAGCGATTCTCCGCTCTCAGCCCCTGGAATATGAGATTCAAGTGTGGCCCACATCGTAGCACGGATGGTAAACTTCCACAGCTGTACTGTTGATAGAGTTGTGTACATTATCATATTACCTTCTTGATTCAGTTTATTTCCTTTTAATTAGTTCAACATGGAAATCTAACAATGAAGTGTGACAGTGACGAAGTTGTGAAGGCATTTTGTGAGCACAGAAAGATGATGGTTTTTGTTTTGAGTGAGACAGAAAACTTTTATTTTTCTTTTTTACATTTTTCACTCATGAAAACATTAAGTTTTAAAAGTTATACTGCAACTGCCCACTAGATAATGGACTAAACAGATACAAGGAAGAGATAAGAAAATAGCAAAAAGGACCCAGGATTTAGCTCAGTGGTTCTGACATCTGCCTGGCAAGCTCAAGGTTTCAAGTTTGATCCCCAGTACCTCATACCGCAGTGCCAGGTGAAGTGGCTCACTCCT
>PVIC010019559.1:0-30410 GCA_004025085.1 Thryonomys swinderianus
ATGGTGATTGGACCACACGGGTGTTACGGCCGGCCTGCGGCCGGGAGGAGTGGCCTCTGCAGAGGTGGGTCACTGCAGGCCTGAACAAAAGGGTGTGCTCTGGTCCCAGCCTCCTTTATTCTCTCCCTGCCTCCTGCCCGCAGTGGGTTGGATAGCTTCTCCTGCCATTCCCTCCCACTGTGCCATATCTTCTTTAAAGTCTGCCTGCCAACCAAACAAAACCTCTCCTCCATTAAACTGTGGATGTCTCAATGACAGGAAAGTGATTAAGACAGAAGCATTGTGATATTCCAGATAGACGTGAGAGGCACAAGACTGAGGAAAAGAGCGATGTCCGCAAATGTGGCGGGGCTGTGTTGTCTCTCACAGACACACCGAAAGCCTGAGCAGAGGGTCTTTCTTACTCCGCTTTCTGGCATCCCCAGGGTTTCCTGAGGACATTGCATCTACATTTACCTTCAGCGAACTCCTTCAGAGTCCTCTGGAGAAATAGCTGGAGGGTCTTTACAAGTCTCTGCCCAAAGGAACCAACAAAGAAGTAAATGATGTGTCTGGACAGGACTACTAAATCCAGATAAAAATGTCAAGAAAATGCATCAGAATTATGATGAATCCACAGGAACCAGTGGATACTGAAAGATCAGAAGGGAAAGATCAACTTGTGAGCAAGTTGGTCACTGACATCAACAGGGGGACTACAGAAGATGCTGACCAACACAGACAGTCTAGACCCAGAAAGTACCACTGCTAAAGCATTCAGATATGCTGCACTGGAAAAACGAGATGTGAAACACCAGCGCTCCAGAGGGCCATAGTTACTCCTTTCTATAATGCTCAGCAAGAACAGCATAAGGCATATGTGACAGCTAACAAGTGTCTTGGGCAGCAGAAATGGTAACAGATGGGACACAGGGCAAGCAGGTAGGGATAATGGCACTAAACATTCTCAGTCCCATGATGTAACAATAGCTTATAAGATTGGTTAAGAAGATAGAAATAGAGATGAGGTTGGGCTGGAAGGTAATGATGAGTTACTTCTATCAGGGAATCGATAACGTGGGAGCAGAAAAATTAGACCTTAGGCAGAATAGAATGTTTGTGCACATACGCAGAAGACCAGAGCTAGAACAAAACTACATTTCCCACCAGACTAACCAGAAAGGTGGAGAACACCAGGTAATCTGGGATCCTTTCCATATCCAAAGGGTCAGAAAGTTTGATTTTTTTTCATTCATTGGTGGAATCTTCATAATAAAAGCTTTGAAGGCTGAGTGTATGCTCAGAAACCCTCCTGATGGTTGTAAGAACTCTAAATTGAGCATGTGCTATGGGATCATTGATTCTTGGAACAAATTTGCTCTGGAGAAATTGCTTTTTGGATTCTAGAGAAACAGATGCATGCAGAGAAAAAGTAAAATATCAAAGTCTGGGAAGTCCATGAACATGAATTCAAACAGTTCATATTTTACATTATATTCATTCCCTCTCTCATATAGATAGATGATAATAGATAAGTAAATAGAAATTCCATATATCTGAGACAAGGCTGAGCTAAAAATACATGTAATATTCTATCCTATGCCAGGAATTTCCTTTCAAGTGCAGGAATTCAAAGACAAGGGAAAATCTTAGAAGGTCTATGACTGAGAATAGGGAATCTAAAGAAGGGGAAAAAGATCATGACTTAAGAACATGGAGTATGGCCTCTTGCCAATACAGGTATGAATTTGGCCAATCTTAATAGGCTACAGAAAACTTATGGATCAGTCACTGAAGATAGAAAATTTCTTATTTTCCCATTTTTGAGCTCAAAGTGCTGTACATCGTGTCCTCTTTATTAATTCAGTGAATAAATTCATAATTGATGAGCCCAATGGATGTGAAATACTTGCTTTGAATGAAAAAAAATAAAAAGGAAAAAAACAAGTAAAGCCAAGAGAACATAAATACGTAATGAGATAAAGGAAACCACATGTATCATAATTCTCTTGTGATTATGACTGTCTCTCTGGGTGTTTATAAGAATTACTTATGTGTGCCCAAATAGTTCAGCTTGACTATTCACGTACTTTTTTGTGTGTAATACTAGGGATTGAAACCAGGACCCTCACAGTGAGACATATCCCAACTCTTTCTTTTTCCTTGAGACAGATTCTCAGTAATTTCCTAAATTACTGAGGTTGGACTCAACCTTTTCATCTTCCTACCTCAGCCTGCTACAGTGCTAGAATGATAGGCAAGCCTGTCATTGACATCAATGATAGCATATGCCTGCACACCTAGTTATCATTAATATGCCTTTAAACTTAGCACTCGATAAGACTTTGGTCAAAACTAGAGAGCATTTTGGGGCATACTACTTGGGAGACAGGCTTTGTGTTTCACAGTCTAGAGGAGAAGGTAAGATTGAGCTCCGAGCACCCTGAAAAGAGAAAATTGGAGTTGAGAAGCATCTGTGGTGACCCCTGAAAAGTTTATACAATATAAATCTACTCTGTTTTCTCTCTCACCAAATCTTTAGTACAGTTTAGTTTACAGATAGAAGGTTTTGTGTCAGAGGAGTGCATGAGCTAAGGTAGAAGAACTGGAGGGCTTCAACTATAAAGGGAGCTGGTTGTGACGATTTCCACAGGAGGAAGATGACCAGCTCCCTCCTGAGTGAAAAACAGCAGGAAATTCTGAGATTACCAGGAACTGTCTCTTTCAATGTTCTCAACAGCCTATACTGTAAAAAGTAGTATTTTTTTATTTTTTATAGAAGATGTAGTTGGAACCAAAACGGGATGTGTGACTCCCCTTGGTCTCACGCGGTGTGGATTTGAACCTAGTAGTGTGCTCTTGGGGCCTACGCTTTGACAAGCCGCTGGAACCCCCGCCACTGGATATCAATTACTTCTGGAGAGGGGAAAGCAGAGGAAGAATTCACAAGGGATATTCCAGATGGCAGCCAGAACTGTGGACAAATATAAGATCTGGCAGATGCTGGCTCCGGGAAGCAGGACATATCAAACACTGCAAGGATGGCTGACCCAGGTACTCTAGAAATGGCTCAATGTGTCAGCCAGGGAAGCCTTGAACGCTGACTGTCACTGTGCCTACCTTTGTGCATAGAAAACCTAGTCCTCCATATTATTTGAGGGGTGAGTGCATGGCACTGGCTTGGTGGAACATAAAAGCAAAAACACCATTAAGGTCACAGAACTCAAAGATAAAATGAGATGAAGAAGTCTCATTTATCATATCTGTTTGTGAGGGCAGCTCTGTGTGTGTTTACAAGAATTATTTACGTGTGCTAAAATAATGGAAATGGACCACAAAAATGCCTTTACAGTGCAAACTCAAAACGGGCCTGGAAAACATAAGGAAGTAAAGGAAAATGGTTGTGCAAATCTCAACTAGAGAAGTGGACCAGCTCATGGCTCAGTGAATAACAGCATCCTTTGAGAGTTTAGCAGATATGACCTCAATCTTCTGTCAGTCCTCTCAAACATCTGTCAAGTAGGAATAACTATAAACCCTATTATGGAGGATGGAAGTGTGTGGGGGGGGGTCAAACAAGATGAGTGATTCGACCCTAATCCCATACAGTGTGGGTCTGAATGATGCACACATCCTTTTGACTCACTCTGGAGCTGCCATGCTTGTGAGTTCCTTATATATGGAAGGGATAAAGCAGTGAAGTGATCACCACGATAGACCCAAGGTGGCATTCTACAATGGAAGATGAAATAAAAGCTCCAGAGGAATAGAAAGAAGACAATCAAATAGGGAACAAAAGAGATATGAATGAAGGAAAATCAGAACAGGTCAGAACTCAGAGGCCAGTTCAGGCTGTACAAGCCAGCCATCACCAGTAACCAGAGGACTCACCCAGAAAGAGGTCCCAAGTGTAGGGAGGAAGGATCACTTGCCAGGGGTTCTCAGAGACTCCAGAATGAATGCAGCTAATGTGAGCCTTCTTGGACTGAGTTCCAAGGCTAAAATTTGCCAGTACAAGAAAATCAAAGGAAAACCAGAACATTTTTGTCCCCTTATAGGCCACCGTAAAGTTTGTACATACATTTTAGGTTGTGATATAGTTGTCTTACTCTTTGAACAGAAGTTTCATGAGCATGAGTTTTTGTCTGTTCTGTGGGGTTATTAGTGTTTGTATTTTTTAGATTCATTTATTATTATTATTATTATTATGTTTGCAATATATCATAGTAATACTTGCTCTAAAGGATTGTTATATGGATATAGCATTTTTGGGTAATTTTTAATTCATTAAATATGCCCATCTTTTCTCTCTCCTCCCCGAGATCTCCTTTCCCATCCACCACAACTTGTTTTTTCTTCACGTCATTTCTCCTTTATTAAACTCTTATAAAACTACTTTGTATAAAAATTTAAGTATCAGTGGACACTGAAGTGACTCCATTCACTTCTCTGCCCATACTGAGGAAGGGCTGCTCCTTTGTGACCAGGCCTCTGGCTTACCTTCCCCACAACACTCCGGCCCTATCCTCCTGTAGGACTGGCAGGTGGGGAGGCACCCCCAGAGTATCCATTTTCTTATCTTTGCACAAGTAAATGAATAGGCAGCCATGCTAGGACTTAGCAGAGGCCTCCTGTGCACAACTCACCTGTCTGCCACAACAAAAAAACCACACACATTGGAAGAGGGAAGAAATCCTGTTGACCAGAGTTATTGCTGAGTTTCTGGAGTCAGGCCCACCTACAGGACCCTGGACTCTCGCAGAGTTCAAGCCTGCAGGAGTTCACTGAGCTCAACTCAGGCATTATTACCAGAATCTAGACAGGGGACGATGGCTGTCTCCCTGTGACTGGTCAACTCCAATCTGTGTGCTACTGCCCATACTGTCTACAGGAGACAGGAGATCCACATCATGAAGGGCCCTGTAGGTAGTGTTTTTGGCTTTGTTTTTGTTGTTGTTGTTGCTGTTGTTCTTCCTGTTCTTTCTTTTTTCTGACCTCTTGTTCATTCTTCATTACTCTCACGTTGCTGAGTTTGTTCAATTTTGTATTTTTTCTTCTCTTCATCTCTATTATTTTTATAGGAGTGGAAACATAGTTTCCTGTTAGCCTGTTGCTAATGGGTACCCGTATTCTTCATTTAATGTGATAAATAAAGGACTTGTTATCATTAATTGTAATATGTCACCTTGATTTGAGTAAGGACCACCTAGAAGATTAGTAAAGCTCACAAAGTAAGCTACAAGGCCACAGAGTGAGCAGTCATAAGAGTCACCAGAATTAATTTAATGATGTAGCTAAGAGAAACAGAAATACAAAAAAATATGAGAGGGAAAAGAAAGAGCGTTTAATGTGACAAGTAAGGATGGTGAGTATAGAAAACATTTAAAAAGAGATGAATACTCAAAAAATAAAGGCCGGGAAGATTGTCAGGCTGTATTTCCGGCCAGTAACAGTAATACCGTGTTTGTAGACATGGTTCTTCTTTAACAAGAAAGAATAAAATACAGCAATGAAACACTAGAGACAGTATTTGAGTTGGGGTAGGAAGCAGTACAAGACTGGAAGATTGTGTAGAACAAGATCATCAGAGCCCCTTCCCTCACATGGAGAGGAAGGCAGAGAAATACTCTTGGAGCCAAACTGGAGAGTAGATTAAGTATGGAAGGAATTTCAGCTCTTCATTAGAACATCACTGAGAGAATAAAAGTGTGAGAAGCCAGTTTTAGGAGAGAGTAAATGCTGTCAACTACTTACCTTGGGGAGTGAGAAGGTAATTATGTAAAAGTTACAAGAATCTCAACAGAGTTCAAAGGAAACTGGAGGTTCATGCTCACAAATTTAAGATCAAACTGGTGGCATGTTTAAGGGTGTTCTCTGGCCACACTCACTTGACAGAAGCTCATACTGAGCGGATGGATATTCAAGCAGGGCAATAATTATAACAGACATTCATCTAAGAAGAGATTTTTTTTTTGAGACAGGGTCTCGCTTTGTAGTTCAGGCTGGCCCTGAGCTCACTATGTAGCCCAGGCAAGCCTTGAACTCAGCAATCCTCCTGCCTCTGCCTCCCAAGTGCTGGGATTACAGGCATGAGCCACCACGCCCAGCTAAGAAGAGATTTTTGATGATAAATAAACTAATGAACTATGTTCAATATCACTAACCACTAGGGGAAAAGGAAACCACAAAGAGATTCAAATATGTAAGTCTTGAAATGGAGAAAATAACAATATTGGTAAATTTAAGTATTGCTGAGGATTTGGAGACCTTTTGTTTTTCATAACTGCCAATGGAACAGTAACATTTCCAATCAGGAAAATACTTTCGCATTCTCTTAAATGATTAAGAAAATATTTGTTACACAACACAGTAACCCTTGGGATATTAGGATTACTTGAAATTTCTGAATTTAAAGAAGCTTCAATTACAATAGCCAAAATGAAAACAGTCTTCTCCCTTGCAAGTTGTGAAATAAGACAGTGCAACAGAGCACAGCTACACAATTTTTTAATTAGCAAAACTCTTGTCAGAAACTAGACAGATCTTGAGAATAACACAGTAAGTTAAAAAGCAACCAAAACCATTATATTTTAAAAATATTCTTCATATATAACATTCCTAAAATGATAAAATTATAGCTATGAAGACTAAATATGTAGCCTTTAGAGTTATGAAATGTGATGAAGATGGGTGTATTTATATAAAACTAGACCAAATGAGTCAGAATTCTAGACTCATAAGTAGTTGCAACATCCTTGTGACTAAAACTGGTCAGTACAAAGAGGATCAAGTAGACCATATTCATAGATGGGGGAGAAATCTGATCTTGTACTAGAACAAAAGTGATGATAGTTAGGGCTGGGAGGCTACACATGAATCAGTATCAGTGACTGAAGACAGAAGCACTTTTCATATCTCCAGACTTCCAGTTATATTTCAAAGCTATGATTTTTAAAGGCACGATACTCGCACAAAAATAGAAATGTAGAAAAAGGGAATAGAATGGAAGATACATACACAATAGATGCACCAGTAACCATTTGATTTTTCTTTCATACTTGGTGAAACATCATATTGTTTTGTTCAACAGGACCTTAAGAATGGCAGGCTAAGCCATAAGCATGATAGATACAGATAGATAAATAAAATCTATAGCTTTGGTATGTAGTAGGCTATGCTGTTGAGGTTTGAGGAAGGAATCGATATGATTTTCCTACAGCAAAATTTCCTAAGGACACTATATCCCCCAGTCTTTACTGGAGAAACAGATGTAACACAAGATATACACATATACATAAGAATTTACAAGCCTGGCTTACAAGTGCCACTGACAGATTCAGATAAGGAAGAGCCCAGGGGGCCTGTCTGCCCACTGGAGACCAAAAGATTTAGTGGAACGGCTGGAGCTCACTGCAGTGTACCATGCGAGTCCATTTCAGGAGGCCAATGGGTCTGTGATGGAAGCTGAAGAGTCTACACTGGAAGCCAGGAGATGATGTCCAAGGTGAAGACTGGAGCTCCTCCAATGACAGAAGCAGCAGTGTCCTTCTTCATTTCCCCTTTATTCTGCCCAGCTGAGCAGCTATCCTAGGGTGTGGAGTTGCTGAACCGATTTAGCTAAGCTTCTCTTCAGTGAACTTCTCAACTTGACACAATCAATCAGTCATCACACACACTTGTCAGAATACATCCCCATCGTTATGTAACATATAAGCATATTCCCATATTATGTAACATAAACACTCACACAGGCAGAACCAAAATGAAGCATGTATTGAAATTCTTACCATATTTATTTACATAATAACTAAATAGACTATTTCAGATACACCTACAGTCTCAGGCCTGCATAATTTCTGTTTGGAACTTGCTCATTACTCTGGCATAATGCAACCGAATAGTAAAACACTTCATTCTAAGTACCAAGATACTGTGTGTCACATTTCAAAAGAGGTGTAAGGTGACATGCAGATTTTGAATATGTTAAGCTGTGAACAACTGGTTAGCAGCTCCTAAGCTGTCATCTATACCAAGGCTACAAAATGTTTTTGAGTTGATTTTTACATAAGGAGCAAAATGTTGACTATGAAGATAAACTGTGTCCCCTCTACCCAGTTCTGGACCTGCTGCAAGCTGACAGACTACAGCAGAGAAGTCAGTATATTCTCTGTTTCTCTCTTCTATCCACCGTGTACTCCTCTCAGATACAAGATGTTTGCATTTTTGGCTTTTGAGTCTGTGTGTTTGGATACATTTCTTAAAAGAGAATCTAGAAAACAGGACACTGCTTTTTTGCTGTGTCCTCCTGCATTGACTTGACTGGCCGTCTGGCCTTCTCAATATTGTAGACTTGATTCCAACTAACTTTACAGAGTGACTACAGATCCTTATCATCACTTAGCCACTAAAGATACTGTTTCATGCTGATAGTAACAAAGACTTATAGTACCTTTCACAGTGAACTTGCAATGGCTATTGTTATTGTCCCTATAAAGAAATGAAAATATTTCCATAATTATCACAGTACCCCAACTACTTCTATAATTTTCTTAACAGCAGGACTATAAATTGTCTCTTCTCCCATTTCTATCTATCCAGGTTCCCCATATCTTTTCTTCTTAATTTCAAAACTTATGTGGCAGGCAAAAGTGACAGAGGGCACATGCTTGGTAAATATACAAACATCAGTTCAAATTCTCTGCACTTCAGAGAGGCTTGTCTTTCTACTGACAAACACGCACACATGCATGCACACACACACACATGCACACACACTGATATCTTCTAGCAATCTTTTCCCTTTGTGTTTACAACCTGGAAATATTCAGGCCAACTGTACCCGTTTAGAAAAACATGTATGTAAAGCTGTCTCTTCTCCTAAATTCTAACATAATCAACATCAGCAACAAAATCACACCTATTTTTATAGCCACTGTTGGTATATGACAATATTAATGACAGATACACACCACATCAGCTTTTACAAAGGGTATCACAGCCAACTCCAGATAACTCCTCAGAGTAGTTGTGGCTCACAGCCATGAACTTCTGAGACTTCTAGCCTTGTGATGGCAGGCCACACCTTCTAGGTATTGCCTTCAGTTCATCTCTATGTGAACTCAAATCCCACTGTCTCATTCTAAAAGAAGATTCCAGAACACCAGTAACATAAGAATTAGATTGGGCAATTCAGTGAGCCAGTATCTGCTTGTGTTGCTTGGAGTGGGCATGTGGTCCAGTACTCTTGGGGTCAGCTTGGGAATCCAGGTATACTGACCACACTTTCTCAAATCTAGCATTCCCTATTTTGAGTCCCTCCATAGCTTAGAATTTCAATCGATGGTACATACTTCTAGACTTACGCTTATCAGGTAAACGACTAAATAACCCTGTACTCCAACCTGGTGGGCAAAGTTCCTGGTGCTAATTGCCAGAATTCAAAGTCAACTTGTCCCCAAGCAATGCACAAGTGCCACTAGAAGAGTTTTAATAAATGCTATTTGTTGGAATTTGGCAGGCAGAGAATCTGTCTATAAAGAAATTACTTCCCCTAAACTCAGAGACTGAGTGGTGAAAGATTGTAGCAGAATTCGGTAATCAAAACCTAGCTTTTTACCTGCTGCGTGCCCCAGTTACCCAAAGTCGTTCTCTGTGGAACACAGTCTGAGAAAAATAAGCTATCTTCTTCTCTGATATCTTCGTGGAGGAAATCTACACCAATTACAAGATACAGTTTGGAAAGAAATTTTTTCGTTGTCATGAAAATTTCCAAGAAAACCATTCAATAAAAAATATTCGGAAGAAATTTGAGAAATTCGTTAATAATTTCAAAAGACTGGGAATATTTGTATTTCTCTAATAAAACATGAAAAGCCAAATAAAATAACCTACTGAAGGCATCTTGAAATCGCCACAGCACTTCCAAGGCATGAGGCTAAGAGAAGGGTATGTACTGGGGTGGCGACTCTCAAAACCACACACGTCTGTCTGTGATCTATTGATTTCACTTATTAGTATATCCTCCAGATGTCTCCATTTGCACCTAAATGGATCGATCTTGTCATTCTTTATGGCAGAGTAATACTCCATTTTGTAAAAAAACCACATCTTCTTTATCCACCCTCCAGCTGATGGACATTTGGGTTGTTTCCAAGATTGAGCTATCACAAACTGAGCTGCTATGAACAAGGGTGTACATCTGTCTTTCCAATGTGAGTTTTTAAGTTCTTTTGGGTATATTCCTAGCAGGGGTATAGCAGGGTCAAATGGGACTCGTAGTCCTAGTTTTTTGAGAAATCTCCACACAGATCTCCACAATGGTTGCACAAGTCTGCAATCCCACCAACAGTGGAGAAGGGTTCCTTTCTCCCCACAGCCACGCCAGCATATAGATCACAGATAGACAATTCCCAGATCTTCTCTTTGGCATGAACACCTGTAGATGCAAATGAGCTCTAGAAAGTAGGACAGCTCTTATAGAGTGGAATATTTCTATAGGAAACTTGGTGTGGGAATGTGGTGAGGGGAAGGAATAAATATGATACAGAAAGAAAATAAAAGAGCGTGTATAAAGGGGGGAGTGGGTAGGGATATGGGTAAAAATGAGAATTAACTTGTGGCATATACTGGTACAAATTTCCCAATGTTATATGTGATTTTGAGATGTATATAAATTGTACCAATAAAGAATTCAATTTAAAAAAACCACACACGTCTGATGGAAGCGGAGGCTCTTCGTCCCTAAGCAACTCCACCTCCCAACACTTCTGTGGTTTCCTAAACATGTCTGTCTCCACTCTCGTTCCCATGAGAGGAGTCTTGCAGGGCCCTCTGAAGGACCAGCTTGAGGGCCTGGTGATGCTGCCTAAAGGAGCCAGTGAAGAAGTAAATGATGGGATTGGCACAGCTGTTAATACAGGACAGAACGACTGTAGCTAGAAAAAAATAACAAAAGAAGTTAGGAATATCGATCTGAAACCAGTATAACAGGAACCAATACATGCCAAAGGGCAGGCCACAGATGAGGAAGACGAGCACTGTGAGCAGGATGGTCACATACAGCCTGCTCAGTGGAATCCGTCGGGGACCACAGAAGATTCTGACTACCAGGCCTAGGCTGGATCCAGATAGAGTCAGAAATAAAAAAACCAGCCACGCAGCTATGATAAAATCAAATTTTGCCTGTAAAATGTTACCAGAATACACATTCTGGAAGTCAAAGAAGCACCATTCCACAAGACTAAGCAGCAGGGACAGGGCCCAGAGTAGGGCACACACAACAGCTGACAAGTGTCTCGGACGGTGGCAGCGGTACCAGACGGGCCACAGGACAGCGAGGCAGCGCTCTATGCCGATGGCACCGAGCATGCTCAGACCTGCGATGTACGGAGTAACCGCTATGTTGAACACAATTACATGGACGGTGTAGAAGGAAGTCGTGGCCATAAGCAGAGAAGAAATAAATTGGCAGGAGAGGAAGAAGAAGTCTGATACGGCCAGGTTGAGGATGTAGACTGATATGGCGCTCCTGCGCATGCTGCATCCTAGGAGATAGACGACAGCTGCATTTCCCACCAGCCCAGCTAGGCAAATGATGGCGATCAGAAAGTTCAGCAAATTCTCGCTACAAGTGTTGGAAAAGGAGTCGTAAGTCGCATTCACTGTTGGGGCTTCCGCCCCCTGGGATGTCACGGTCGGATCCACGCCCAGAAACACTTCGCTGGTGGACCTGAGAATACAGACAATTTTGAGAACATGCTGTATGATCACTTCTTCTCAGGAACACCCTCTTCCATGGGAATTACTGTTCCTGTTATCAAGTGGAGGGTTGCAAGTAGTATGTAATCTATTTCTTCACGGTTTAGCAGCCCTGGACTCTACATAAAGCTAGTACTTGTTGACTGTAAAGACTGAGCTTTCTCTTCCAAACACAGGTTTTCTAAATAATAGCGAAGAATAAAGAATAGAAAGCACAATTTATATCCCCAGGGCTCAGTTCTATGGCACACTTTGTACTAAATATTTCTTCAGCAAATGAAAGAATGAGAATCCTTACAATAGAGGATGGTTTGGGTTAAATGGGGAGAAATGAAAACAGAGGAATCATAAAATGCCATCATACATCACATTAAGATTTCATTAATCAGATCTGGAGATTTAGCTTGGTGGTTCTGGCACCTGCCTCGCAAGCGCAAGGTCCTGAGTTCGATCCCGGTAACCACATGGAACGCTGGGCATGGTGACTCACGCCCACCAGCTATCAATACCACATACCACAGTGCTGGGCATGGTGGCTCACGCCTGTAATCCCAGAACTCGGGAGGCAGAGGCAGGAGGATTGCTGAGTTCATGGCGGCTTGCCTGGGCTCCATAGTGAGCTCAGGGCCAGCCTGAACTACAAAGCGAGACCCTGTCTCAAAAAAAAAAAAAAAGATTTCATTAATCATAATTATTCTTGTGAGCATTTCTGTGTTTACAAGAATTACTTATGTGTACCCAAATACCTAAAGTTGACTGTTGAAGTGCTTTTGAAGTGAGAATTAAATATGGATTTTCTCAGGAATTAGAAACATCTTAATTCACAGGGTAGGGGTTAGATATGTGTTGGAGCTGAATTGTTCAGCAGCTTAGAAGAGAAAGTAGTGAGTTAGAGTAGAGTGGTGTCTGAGCATCAAGTAAAAGAGGTATTTGAAACAAGGCCACTTCCATGGAGAACTATTGAGTGGTGCTCTGTGGATGTATGACATAATCAAACTCCATTCAGTTCTGTTCACTCTCCCTAAGGATTTCCTTCCCATGTACCTTTGTTGATGGTCTACAAGGAGAAGGCAGAGACATGCAGGTAAATAAAGAGCGACGCTTGTGAACATATCAACTAGGAAAGAGGACCAGCTCACAGCTGCATGAGTATGAGCAACTGAGAGCTCATTAGGCATTCTTTTGGTTTTTTTTTTAATTTGAATCTTTATTGACCTTTTTTTTTTTTGAGATAGGATCTCGCTTTGTAGTTTAGTCTGGCCCTGAGCTCACTATGTAGCCCAGGCAAGCCTCGAGCTCAGCAATCCTCCTGTCTCTGCCTCCTGAATGCTGAGATTACAGGCGTGAGCCACCACGCCCGGCACTGTGGTATGGGGTACTGATTGCTGGTGGGCGTGAGTCACCGCGCCCAGTATGTGTGTGGTGACTGGGATCAAACTCAGTACCTTGCACTTGCGAGGCAGGCGCTGGAACCACTGAGCTAAATCTCTGGCCCCCTTTATTGACATTCTTTTGTAATCATCTCAACAGCCTATAAGACAGGAATTTTGCAGAGGATGGAATTAGAGCACAAAAAGAAAAATGACTAAAGTGTTCCTGGTCTTGCAGTATGGATTTGAACACTGTGCATCTGCCTTAGGGTTTACTCTTTGATCAGCCCTTTGAACTCCCATATGTCAATTTTAGGCAGATGAAACAAAAGTAGAGAATTAATGCCCAAGGTAAATAAAAAACGGCAATAAAAATTGTGGCTGAAGATTAAATTTAACATAAGTAATTTTTATAAACAATTAGAAGGAGGCGCTAAACAAATACAGCACAAAAAATAGTGGGATAGAATTCAATTATGCATGGATAGGAGAATGCAAAGATTGTCACTTGCCACAGAAGGTAGTCATGGCTTTAGAATCCTGAGCACATGGCTGAGCTAGACATACACACCTAGAAGGGGAATGCTTCCTCTTCTGGCCTTCAGAGAGGCTTCCAGAAGTGAGTACATCCAGCCAGAGCTCCCGTAGATAGACCAGCTCCCAGAGATGAGGTTGTTTTCAAGTAGAAATAGGACATAGAAGTTCTATTATCCTCATCAAGACACCTATTAATTTGTATATCTGGGTTTCTGGGATGTGCTATCAACTTCATCAAAGTTGAAACTCCATACACAGTAGGTTATTCCTGTTTTCTTCATCTTCGTACCACAACATTGAGCATGTGTCCCTGAAAGGTCATCTAGCACAGGTGTGTTCACTTACCATGTGAAGAAACTCAGGTTTAGCTAGATAAGTGGATGTTCCTGTGGTCACATCATCAAGCGCATGTACAATGACAGCCCTTGGAGCCCTGTGGAAGACTTTTCCATTGTTCTCTTTCCTGCCAGTTTTTGTTTGTGAGCATCTCCCAAAACTTTCATCTGAACCAAAATCTAGGAGGAAATCAGAGACTAGAGAGACTTTTAGTATCACTGCAGTATCTATTCTCCTCTTTTTTCATACAGTGAGTCTCTGAATCTTAAATCAGAAAAAAAGGGTGACACTCTCCGTCTCCCCTTGATTCTGGATGACTTCATCAAGTTGGAAGAGGAGAAGAGTGATATAACTAACTCCTGAGTCATGGTATTAAGAGACAGAGAAGAGTCTCTCTTTTCCTCCTCTTCCCCAAGGTTGAAAAGCTGATGTGCCCGGGGGTGCCTGGAACCACAAGGATGTTGGTGCCTCTGTAGGGTTTGGGAAGCAACAGTTTGAGGAATCTTTCAGTCTGATGCCTCGGAGCCTCCAAAAAGTTCTAAAATATTCCTGATTAGCTCTTCACTCAGAGTAGCCAAATGTACACTTTATCCAATGAAGAACATTTCTCCTTGTTAAAATTACATTTCTTCTGAAGGCATTTTGGGTCATTGAGGTGGACGTTCCACCAAAGAGACAGCAGAGAAAGAAGACACAGATGGTGAAAATAACTCCAATGGAGAGGAAGTAAGCCATGACTCACTGATATTTCCATAGGAAAACCTCCAAGAAGTAGAAATACATAAGAGAGATTAGAGAAATGTCCTTTTGCCGTAAGGATTTTCATTCTGGCCTTCACTACTGTTTTGCGTTCCAAGAGCGTGCCTTCCATGACCTTTCTCATTGTGACATTTCCCCCCTTGTTTCTGGTTGAATCGAGCCACTGGGTGACACCATTGGTACACTGATGGGAAGAGGAGAGGGGTCGGGGTGTTTTCATCTCACTAATGTTCTTAGTCGTCTTCTCCTGCTGCTATAGCTTCACGTATGGCTATACTCTCTCTAGAGAAAGATTTCCCTTCATGCTTTTAAACTTGGAGCTGGAAATAGTGGATCACTGTTCTTTCTTAAGGCTGCACAACCATTCCTGATTTTGTTGTTGTTTTTTTTTTTCTCTTAACTCTTCCCATTTTCATAAGCAGTCAGCTAAAGCAGTACTCCTCCACTATTCTTGTTTGGATCAAAATTTTCTTCTTTCCAAGACCTTCTGAAAATGCACATAGTATAACTTCTATGAAGTAGTAAAACAACAAAAATTGAGTATGTAACAACTAGCTTTTGGGCAACAGCACTGTTGTGTTACCTTTCATCTTACTTGAACACAGAGGCGGTGCTGTCCCATGACAAAGATTCAAGTAGTCAGGATAGAGGGAAGAATGTGGCCAGATGATCCTAAAGGAGAAAGGAGGTCTACTGGATCCCACTTCTAACCCCCACAGGTGGGTCTGCCTCCACTCTGCTTGAAGGAAGGAGCTTCTGTCTGCTGCCCTTCACTGAAGGAAGCACCATGTCCTCCTGTGTGTGCAAAACACCAGGGGAAATCACCAGGATGTGGGCTCAGAATAAATAAACTGTAACTTACTTTTCTGTCATTCTTCTGCCCTCTGCCTCCTATATACATAGGCTTTGCTTCCCTTTCTTCCATCAAATTTTTAATTCCTTTCTTTGCTTATCCCTACTCCTCTTTCCCTTTGAATATTTTCTAATACCCAGTATCTATCATGCACTTTAGAACTCATTCACATCTTCAGATTTTCATATCAGAGAAAAGACATGGTATTTACACATCTGTATTCTATTTATTTCATTTGTGAGTATGTCCTCAAGGTATTTTCATTTGAGTATAAATGACTCAAATTTATCATTCTTTATGGCTAATATTCCATTTTATTGTTTTAAAGAACCACACATCTTTATCCAGTCTGCAGTTGATGGGCATTTGGGTTGTTTCCAAGATTTAGCTGTCACAAACTGAGCTGCTATAAACATGGGTGTACATATGTCTCTATGATATGAATCTTTAATTCTTTCATGTGTACGTCTAGCAGGGAAATAGTAGAGTCGAATGGGACCTCTAATCCTAGTTTTTGAGGGATCTCCACACTGATCTCCGTAGTGGTTGCACCAGTCAACAGTCCCATCAATAGTGGAGAAGGTTCCTTTCTCCCTGCAGTCTCGCCAGCACTTGTTGTTGGCGGTGCTCTATGCTAATGTAGCTAGAGATTCTCAGCCTGAGTTACCAGCAAAGATCACAGAGGGAGAAAGCTTCTATTGGTGTAAATGTAGATGGACTGGAAAACAATGATGAAATTTATCAGGGCATCTATAGTGGCAGCAAGGGAAAGGAAATTCTGCCACAGCCAGAGAAGCATGGACATAGGGAAAGGATTCCTGTACATATAGACACCCAGAGCCAAGGTTCAACTGTGTTCTCTACCTGCCCAGCTAAGGCCATGATCAGGGCCAGCAAGCTCAAGATCCAGGTGTCCTCATAAAAATGTTGCAGAGTGTTGTATTTATTGTCATACAGAACTTCTTAAGTGAAATTAGTCACCAGAAATACATGTGCAAAGAAATGGAGAAAATGTCATTCTTCCTAAGTATTTCCTTCAGTGGAACAAGGTTGGTGCGTTGGAAAGAATTCTTTCTGCCTAATACAGATGGCTCCGATGATTGCTGTCACGTCTCCACCAAAAGACAGACGGGTGTCTCACTTTACTAAGCACTGAGAAGAGTTCGTAGCTCTAATGTATGGATAAGATTCAGGAATAAACAGAATCTTCTGTACTTTACAAGACTAAAAAGAATATTTGAGAAGAGAGACAAAGCGCATGATGGTGCTGAACATCAGGAGTGAAATATGCAAACCAAGTTAGTAGTATACTGTATTTTCTGAGATATGTAACATGAAACTCGTTCATTATCCCCCTAGGTGATTTTGAGTATACTAGTTTGCTTTCCCTTTTTTTCTGGTACATGGAATATTTGTATTTTCTTGGTATTTTTTGTTATTCATGTCATATCCTCAGCCTTAGCTCAAGTCTTTTAGAGACTATTAAAATATACTCATTATCACAGGAAGAACCTGGAATTTAATGAATACAGAAGGTATATGAATCACACATGAAGATCACTGTCAAAAGCAGCCAGATCTGATTTCTCCAAGACTTCCACTCTTCTCCACTAATTATTCACTATATAACGAGCTCCTGGGAAAGTTTTTAATGTACCACTGGATGTGAAAATGGAAGGGCATTAAGGTGTAGAAACTGTTCATTGTTGCCAACAGTCTTCTCCTCTCCCTTCTTACATTAATTGAGGGGTTTTGTTGTTACCACGTGCCCAGGTCACTGGGAGGAGCCAGAGGGAGGGAGCGCGCTCCGGCTTGGGCTCCCCTGGTCCTTGCCTTCGGTCTGGAATGAAGATGTCACTGGGAGCCATGTGGGTTCATAAGGATGAGGACTCATGTCTAGGAATGAGGAGGGTTAGCAGATTGAAAGGAGCCCTGGCACTGGACATCCGGTCTAGGTTTGATAATCTTTCTTTCTGATTTCAGAGACTATGAGCACAGATATCTCATATATGATTAAACATCATAAATTTAAAATATAAAGGTGGTCTGAGAAAATATAGGTAGTAGGGAAGATATAAGAAGAAATAAACTTTCCCTGTTTGCCAACATTTCTTGTCCCTTTCTCCCACCCTGTTCTGCATCGCTGGAGGAGACATTCATACCCTGTCAATAGGATAAATACGTTTGTTCTCCCTCTCCTGGCTACATCGGGGCAAGAGATGGGGAACACAAGGGCAGGAACCTGGGAGGCTTTAATTTCGTCTGTCTCTCTGCTAAACTGTAAGGCGACTATGATAGTGCTACCGTACCTAAAGAGACGCTCTCTATCTGGTGGTCTCGTCCTAAAAGCATACCTATAGCTTCAGTCAGTTCCAAGTTCTGATAACTTCTCCATTGTACTATCTCTTACAATTCAGTGACACTGAACATCTCTCTGCCATGTCCCATTGGCTGTCTTGGTGGAGAAAGTTTCACCACCTCCTATAGCTTTCCCTAAGCCTACCTAGCTGTCCTCTGATTAAACTCTTTATGACCTCTTAAGTCATTTATTTCCTGCCCTACTCACAGCACTTTATTTTGCCTATCTTGCTTCATAAATTAAGGAAAGTAGCAGAACCCCCACCACATCAGCAAATTCGAAAGATTGGCATGAAAGGTAGATGGAGAAGAAGGTCAAAGTGAAGGAAATAGCCACGAATCACAGCTTTCCAATGTCCCAATCACAGCTTTTCAAGCCTACCCGCCCCCAAGGCTGCCAGCAGGGAGTTTCTCTACTGTCTGTCCCTGCTGGAACCCTGTGTTTCTCCGCATGCTCTGTTCCAAAGCAAAAGGGTGAGGGTTTGCACCACAAGGGAAAAGGCAACAGTGTCTTTCAAAGCGAGGTCTTGATGAAGTCTTACCTTCCTTCCATTCTTCTTACTGGGATGGTAAGCTGACTTGTGCTGAAGAAAAGCGTCTCCTGGTTTGACCCTCTACACAGACATTGCCCTGCCCTGGATGGTCTCCTGCAGGGGCTGGAGTGAACGCTGATCTGCAGTCAACTTATCAAGATGCTGGACAGCCCTGTGATTTCCTGTCCTAAGACCTACTGGCAGTGAGTGGAGCCCCTTGAGGCCTAATGCTCATGAGATGTCTCCCAATAGCCTAAGTCTGCGCCTATCTCTCAAAATCTGCCCATGCCCGCCTCATCTGCCTTTTCCTGCACATGACCTTTGTTTTGGAGGTTTTCAAACACTGTCAAACAATGCGAGTATGACTTGTTTTCTCTAAATTAAAGCCTCAGTCTCAGGTTTAATTGCAGTATTGATACTCTGCAGTAAGTAAGTGGGTTTGAGGTGGAAGTTTGGCCTCCATCTCTGCTCTAAAATATGACATCAAAGTAGAGACTCATAACAACTTTTTAAAAATACACCTAATTGTGTGTTACTGCCAGAAAGCTGCTTGAAATACAAAAATGGTAACATTAAATAAAGGGATGAAGAAAGATATGCTATCCTAAATTAATCAAAAAAGCTGGAGTGACCATATTAACTTGATACAGAACAGAAGCCAAATCAGAGATTATCCAATATAGAAAATCATGATAAGGAGATTAATTCTTCAAGAAGACATGATAATCCAAAGGTGAATATGAGCAATAGTAAAACAACAAAGTTTTTGAGGGGAAAACTGATAGAAGTGTTACAACAGATACATGTTTAACTTTATCACGAACTGTAATAATTTATCTCCATCATCATTATTATTAAAAATCATTATCTACTTATTATGATCTATATCTACAGGTCCCCCAAATCCTCATGTGCTCATAAGTAAGGCTTTGGATAGGTGACGGGTTTCAACGGTGTGATACTTATCAGTGTATTAGTCCACTGATGAGTTTATAGCTAAATGTGATGTTGGGAGGTGACGCCTGATTGGAAGGGGTGGGTCATTGGGAGCATGGCCTGGAAAGGTCTGTCTCTCTCTCTCTCTCCCTCCCTATTATGCAAATTTAAGTAATATTTATACTGCAAGAATTAGAAAACAACCAACTCAAAGTTGAGTAAAAAATTTTAACTGTATCTTCATAAAAGAAGAGACAACAAATAAACAGAGAACGTGCCTATTGTGATGATAAAATTGCAAGTAAAAAAAAATCCAGGAAGCTATTACGAAATACCTAATAGAAGGGCTAAAAGTCCAAACACTGGTAATATTAAACTCTCTTCAGGATGTGCAGTAACAGACACTCATTGTTGTGGGAACACAGAATGATACACCGCTTTAGAAGATAGTCTGGAAGTTTCTCATAATACTAGACAGAGACTGAGCACTAGTTTACCAGACATACTCCTAGGAATTTATTCAAGTGAATTGAAAACTTAAGCCTGCACAGAATTCTGCACACAGTGTTTGTAGCAGCTTTGGTCATTATTGCTGAAACTTAGAATCAACCAAGACGTTTTCAATAGGTTAGTGAATAAACTGCAGAATACCCATAAAGTTAAGTAATGAAACTATGAGAAGACATAAAGGGCTCTTAAATATTTGTACTTCTGAGAGAAAGAAGGCAGTCTAAAAACATTATTGTTTGTCTGATTATAACAAATGAAATCCTGGAAAAGACAAAGCCAGTGATTTCATGGAATTCTGATGGGATAGAAATAGAATAGGTGGACTTCAAAGAATTTTAGGGCATTAAATGGTAGATTTGTGTTCATCTCCTTTTGACAAAAACAATGAATTGTAAAAGTAAATCAAATGACATAAAAGTTTAGTTATAGTAGTGTATTAGTATTGCAAAGTATAGATATTCCACACTAATGTAAATTGTTAACAGAGTAAAAGGAGAGTCTGTGAAGAAGAACAGGGCAGAGGGTATAAGAGAACTCTCTGTGCCATCTGTGCAAGTCTAAAATTGTACTAAAAGGGTTTATTCAATAATCAATTATCAAAATATCAACCTGATAAATACTTTAAGTGCATGTAGCTATCAGAAGACTTACATCCAGCATATATAAACATGTCTACATGTAGATGATGACAGAGGAAATAATAAAAATTTAAAGAAACATTTCAAAAACAATTACCAGTAGTTAATAAACATGGCAAAAGGTGCTTAGTCCTTAGAAGAATGCAAGTGAAAACACAATGAACTACTATTTCTTCCTCATTATGATGGTGAAATCCACAAGACGCTTCCCCACACGTACTAGGTCTATGCAGACCTGACAGTGCTGGTGGAAACATGATATAGAACCACTAGTTGGCCAATTTCTTAAATAGTCAAGTGCTCACCTTCCTACGACCCCACAGTTTTACTCCAGATTACTTATCACAGAAAATGAAAACATACCTACAACAGGCCTTGAATAAGAAAGTGGACAGATGATGGATTTATAACACGAGAAATTTGAAGGCATACACGCACCTATCAAAATAAAGAAAGTTTATTTACACGCTGGTATAAAAAATGAAATAGTGAAGTGACAAGGATAAGTCCCAAAGATATGATGCTAAGTTGAAGAAGCCAAGAATTTTTAAAGTGCACACATGATTCTAATCCTATGAAGCCAAAGGTTGGCCAAATTCATCTTTGACAATATAAATGGAAAAAGTAGTTTCTGCTGGGGAGAAGAGGAGTGGTCAAAGGAATTTCCAGAGGTCTCAAAATTTTTCATCTCATAATTGAGATTTTATTCACATAGCATATTCATTCCCCAGAACACATGAATGGTATGTTCATTACCTCTGCATGTCACTCTGTTGATTATGCCTCAGTTAAAATAGTTATTGAAAGATGCACCATTTACAATGAATATACTGCTTACTTTATGAAACACAGATATTTTATGTGCAATTAAATTAATATAATAAATATGAGCTCTTGCAAATACAAAGGAAGACTGACATGACTCTCATCGTCAGGCGCAATCCAGTCAGCTCTGGAAATCGGCCGCAAGAGCCCTGAGCAAAGAACACTGAGGGCAAAGGAGAGACAGTGGCCAGAGCCGGGCTCCTCATGAAAACCATGTGTCAGGAAATCACAGGAGAACATGGTGCTTCAAACCTAAAATACATATATGGACGTCGACTTATTAGATTATAAAGCTTAACTTCATACTGACTTGCCAAAGTTGAAAATGATGAAAGCAATGAACAAAATATAATGATTAAAATCGGCTAGAGATTTGGGATAGGCTGGATTTAGAAATGCTTCAGATATATTCATCCAGTAAGTCATTTATTCAACAAACATTTATTAAGCTAATGAAATATTCTAAGTTACACTAAATTAAAGGAGACTGGCCTTAGGGGACAAATCTATTTAATTTTTTAATATTATTGGGCTAAAGTTACACAGAACAGGAAGAAGAAAAGCTAATAAAAAACAAACTGTTTTTTGGCCGGAGGGTTAGCTCAGTGGTTCCGGCGCCTGCCTCGCAAGCGTAAGGACCTGAGTTCGATCCTGGTAACCACATATAATGCTGGGCGTGGAGACACGCCCACCAACAATCAACACGCATACCACAATGCCGGACGTGGTGGCTCACGCCTGTCATCCCAGCACTCGGGACGCAGAGACAGGAGGATTGCTGAGTTCACGGCGGCTTGCCTGGGCTCCATAGTGAGCTCAGGGCCAGCCTGAACTACAAAGCGAGATCCTGTCTCAAAACAAAAACAAAAACAAAAACAAAACAACCAAAAAAACCCAAATTGTTTTAGTCTTTCCAGTGCAGTGATCGAAGAAATCAAGACGTCACTACATCGCCTTTAGCATTACGCTGGAGGAGGCATTTGTCAAAAGCCCACATAGTGGGACCCCAGAGCCCACCAGCCCCACACGAGGAGGGGGTGAAGCCCGTGATAAAGCTATTGCATCTGTTCATAGGCCCAGCCTCACTGCATCCTCACCAGGACGATTACTATCTTAACTGTTTTAAGGTCAGGCGACAGACTGATAGGAGAAAGTCGGTTCTTAAAACTGCGTGTGTCTGACCAAAGCAGAGAGGCTTTCCAGCAGGGCACCACGCCGCTGCCGGCTCAGGGTGCCCTGGGGAAACGCTGTCTCCTCATTCCTCCTGCTCAGGAGTGTCCTGCACGTGCATGTGCAGAACCAGTTGGACAGTCAGCGGCTGCCGCTGCCACTAGAGGAACCGGCAGAGGAGTAATGAGGGGGTCGGTGCGGCTGTTAACAAAGGCCGGTCGGGGCCAGCAGACAAAGACGACGGCGGAGAGCAGGAAGCCTCTCGATCCCAGCAGAGCGGGCTGAAGAGGAGGGAGACCAGCACTGTGTCACGATCGGTCAGCAGCATCCTCTAGGCGTCCTGGAGGATAACGACCAGGACCCAGGGCCAGCCGGACCCAGAGAGAGTCACGGAACAGCCAGCCGTGCAGCAATGATAAATCAAAGGCCCAACACCAATCCTAGTCCAAATCCTTGAACAGGAAGCCACGAAGGCCTCCTTCCGAGGCCCTCAACAGCAGAGATAGGGCCCATCTCACAGCACCTGGGACCACTGGCCGGGGCAGCACAGTGAAAAGCAAGCCAGGCACGCCGGGGGACATGCTCCTCAGTATGATGAATCTGCCCCAGATCTGTCAGTGGCAGGAGAGCTGGACTCAGGCGGAGGATGTGGACAGAGACGGTTTCCTGCACGTACAGAAGGCGGGGAGCCAGAGGACACCTGCAGCCATGTCTCCGCCCACCTTGCCAAGCCCAGGACCTGGGTCTCCTTGCCACAGACTGGAAGAAGGAACCGGCGACATCAGTTCATTGCTGTGGCCTCTGTCCTCCGGGAACGACCATTGGATCTGTGGTCATAAACACTCCACTGGGGCCCCTCGGAACACAACGAGAGAGAAGAGCTGGTGCTCGGGTCCTAGAATGAACCTACCGTATACGGGAATTGCTGGCCCTGTGCTGTGAGACAGGAAACAGGCTTAGCGCGGTCAAGTTCTCAAATACAGGAGAGTCGTGGACCTTGAATTCAAATCCGGTTTTTGCTGGCTGCAAGGCCTGGGTTTCCTGGGATGAAACTTAGGTCCTTCACTGACACTGGAGTATTAGACGGCATCAATGCCCCACTATGATTCCAAGTCCTTCTACTTCTCAGGGAGAATGGAGGCAAGTCTGGGCAGTCCCTGTGGGACGGCGATAGGACGCAGGGCTCAGCATTTCTTCTGTCCTCAAGTAGAGGTTTCCTCTACGGGGCAGGACGTGGGAAGCCTCAGTCGGGACTCACCTCAGTGACCGTCCAGGGCCCATTCAGTGCGGAGTAAGACAACCTTGACTTAGAATCATGAAGAGGAAGCAACATTTTCTGGAGCACCTGTGAGGATGACCAAGGCTTTCGGGCTCCAAGTGGCCAGTCGAGCCAACCTTAGGAGGACAGAGCCCTTCGCCTCTGTTCATCCAGTATCCCCAGGGCTTATCTCTACGTGAGGGCAACAGTGAGTAGCCATGACACTTGTCATCAAAACTTAGTGAATGAATAAAGAGCATACAGGTAGTTGAACATTTGAGCCAAATGTCAAGCAAACATTTTTAAACTAAATTAGTCACTAGAAAACACCTAATTTTTTTTAAAATGGAGAAAAATCTCATTCTTTGGGGTTCCCTGTAAGACGCTCTCCTGCGCTGGAAGGAGCTCCTTATCCCTGCAGAGGTGGCTAACGGGGGGCTCTGTCGCATCTCTGTCTCGAGGACAGCAGTGTCCAGGTTTACTGAGCATGTGAGGAGAGATACACTGAGCTTCTTACATTTCTGAGGAGACTAACGGAAGTGGAAAAAGAGGGAGAGAAATGGCCATGGGTCTCATCAGAGAACTGGAGCATGGAAGCATATCCTGGGGGTTATAAAGCGATTGTCTCTGAAGCATTCACATAAACCCACCCACTCCCTCCTCCAGGTGATTTTGAGTGGGGTTTGTTTTCTTGATTAAACCTCTTATAAGGAGGATTCTTTAGAGAGGGGAGAAGAAACTGAGAAGCCCCTCCTCTCCATTAAACAAAGCCCAGGATGATGTGTGAATTCCACCTTGGGGAGACTGAGTCACTCGAGCATGTACAGAAGAAGCTTGTTAAGTGATTCTCTAATTGTCTTCAGAGCTCAAGGAGGTGACTGCTGCACTTACACCCATTTGATAGATGGGAGGACAGAAGCACAAAGAGACGGAGGCGGGTGCTCCAGGAACAAGGTCTTGACAGTCAGTGAGCGTTCTTGACCTTCTCCAGCCTTAACTTTCCCATCTTTGCCTCCCACGGCCAAGGCTCAGTGTCAGGGGAAGAAAACCCACCAAGCGATGCTCCAGCCAGACCTCAAATGGAATACAAAGTGTGGACTTCGTTAGAATAGATTAAGAAAAATTCACAAATAATAACTGAGGAAACGGAAGCAATTGAATAAAAGGAGGAACTAGGAATCGAAGCCACCTGGAAAGAGCGGTTGAATGCAAGAGCTCTTCACTGTCTCAGAGAAGATATCTGCCAAGCACTGCACCTTGCCAAAGACTCACAGGAGCATGGGGTGGCCAAGAGCAAAGAGCACGCACACCCCACTGGGCGTCGAGGCCTGAGTACATCCCTCATGAGCTCCCCGCACCCTGCAGCCCTTTTGGGCCTGAGGAGCATAAGGAAGAAAATCACAGCCTCTGTCACTCTCTCTCAGAGCATTTGGCTTTTTATTGATGATGCCCAACATAAACTGCAGCTCTAATTTTAAATATATTTTTGTCTCCTTCATTAAACTCAAAGATCTATACTGTCTAGTTCTGCCTGGGTTATGCTGTTGCTTATTTTAACTCCTGCCTCTCCTCTCGTGCATGTGCTTTGAGACTCTGAGGAAGTTCAGACGGGTCCTATTACTGTGAAGATCGGTGTGGATTCCTGCCTAAACTAGGACTACAGGTCCCATTTCACCCAGCTTTTCCCTTCTTGGGATCTCCCCAAAAGACTATATGTGATATCTGTGTACTCGTGTTTATAGCATCACAATCTGTAGATTTAAAAATCAGCTCTTCAAAGTCGCACATAAATGCTGTTGTAAGAATCACTGGGAAAAGTTACGTGCTTCGCCAGCTTAGGTCTTACTAAGTCCTCTGTCTCCTGCGTGTGAACCGTTTGACACTGATTCACAGTTTTGAGGTCTGTTAAATCAGTGTAGTACAAACCACACGGCACTGATGCAATAAACGTAAACGAACGAAACAGCAAAAAGCACCTGCCTGAACGCCGGACTCACAAGTGCTCAACAAATCCTACTTGCTATTCAGCCTCAAATTTCACTGGCGAGTTTCAGGTTAACATGAAACCTCCACTGGAAGCCTTACATTTTGCTGCTTCGATGTGCCTGAGGGCTTTCATTATTTTATTTTTAATTAGCATAAATCAGATATGCGAATTAAAAATTTATTTATGGGCTACCAGGTAATTTTCTTGTTTATATAGCATAATATTCAAAGGAGGATAAACGTATTTCTTCAACATTTATCTTTTCCTTGTGCTGTTTTATTTTTATTTTTTATCGCACAGTATGTTATTATCTATAGTCGTCCTGCTGTGCAATAACACACTTTCACTTACTTTTTCTGTCAAACTGGCCTTAGCATCCATAGACTAACTTTCTCCTCCCAACCAGCCCCACTACTCTGCCTAGTAACCACCACTCTGCTCTCGGTTTCCATGAGATCAACTCTTTTAGGCTCCACGTCTGAGTGAGAACTTGCGGTACTCGCTTCAGAGCCTGGCTCTCAAAGACAGCGAAGCTAGAAGAAGCAAACAGCAACGTTTGACCCTTTGGCTTCTGGGTCTTAAAGTCTCCCCGTCAGCGTGATAGAAAAGAAATGCGACATGAACACATTCGGACACTAGGTGGCGGTCAACACTCCTTGCTGGGATCACGGAACCCTCGACGGGGGGGGGGGGGGGGGGCAGGAGCCCTGTCAGTCACGTTGCTGGGAAAATTCTGGGCTTTCAAGTGCTGTTCACGAACGGAAGGACCAGAAACGGAGGGTTTAGGAAGATCTCTCTCCCCGCCGTCCACCCACCCCTTCTAGTTCACAGAACACTGAAGGGGACTGAAGTGATTTGGGGGACCAGGGTATCTGGATGGCAGCGAGGCTCTGCCACATAGGGCAGTGTCTGCGAAACCAGCCACCGAAGTTCTGACCTTGAATCAGGAATCTACTAAACTTACAACCCTAGTTGGGTTACTCCCCTAAGTGTGCTACCGGCTCCGCCGCTGACCTCACTCGTACTCTGCTTCCTGCCTGACCTGTGAGGTACTCAAGCCGCACAAGAGAGCGCTGAGCAGTGCAAAAGCCACAAGATCTGCCCTATCCTCGTTCTGTCTCTCCCTCCCTCCTCCCCCTCTTCTCCCCCTCCTCCTCCTCTTCCCCATCCTCCTCTCAACATCCCATCCTTCTCCCAGACTTCTATAGGGCTCAGAAACTCAGCCTTGGAATCCAAACTTCAAGGCCAGCAAGGCTGAAGCTCTGGGAACATGGCTTCCACCAGGGTCTTTGGGAAGGGACAAGGGCAGTGGCTGGTCCCTCGTGCCACTGTACCACGAGGGGCCCACCCGTGCCCCTGCTACTCTCTGAGTAGATGCCTCTTGTGCGCCCGGGCCGGAGCCTGCGGAACACGTAACACTGCAGAAGGGCATGACAACTGGCGGGGTTCTCCCGGGCCTCACAGCAGGGGCGGAGGTGAAAACACCGACCCTTGGTCTTGGGCAGGGGCTCTCTCGGAGGAGAATTCTCTGAATTTCAGGGAAGCCCAGCAACCTCCCCGTCACCTCTTCTCCCTGGGTTTCTTCACACCCGGCTGCCATCTGGCGAGGGCAGCGATTCTGGTCTATCCAGCCTCCTTTTGCCAACGTTTGGGCAGGGTGAATCAGGGACAGGTGGCGGCCGTGGCTGCCAGGGAGTGGGCCAGGTGTGGCTGACCTCTGTGGCACAGGGTTGGGCAACCAGGGAGAGGGCGGAGCCCCCTTCAGCCCGCGTCTCCGGAGGCTAAGGAGAGAGACGCAGGCCTTGCGGACGGCAGGGAACCCGGGGTCCCCGTGTGGAAGCCGCTCCTCGTGTCCCCACGCTTCGGAACACCGGCCTGGGCGGGGGGCGACTCGGGCGGGTGTGCAGCGCGGAGTCAGGCTCTTGGGGGGGGGGCGCAAGGCCGTCCTGGAGCAGAGCGTGCCCAGAGCCTAAGGGTCTCCGCTGCTATCAGCCGAGAGAAGCCGTTTCCAGGCTCCCGGGATCAGAGCAGGACGCGTCAGGAGAACAACACGAGTGAGATTTATTTAAAAGCAGGGTGACTCCACGGGGTGAGAGCGGGCAGTGGGAGAACTCACCGCCCCGACAGGGGCACGCACGGGGCCTCTAAGGTCCTGGGGTTACACGAGCAGCTGGAACTCGAAGGACAGGAGTCGTGGCCCCGTGGGTAGCTGCCAGCCCACCCAATGGGAGCACATTTTTCGGCCAGATTTTTTTTTTTTTTTTGCAGAAGTGTCATGGCACCCAGAGCTTGGGGTGGTGGGGGCGTTGAAAACACCGTGAGGTTGGACATGGGCCAGGGATGTGCACTTTTGCGCTGCCCATGCCTGGGAGTCTTCAGGGCACAGGGTGACCTTCCTCATTGGCCACTGATATTTTTGACACAGTCATTCTTGCTCTGTGTGGTTTCTCGATTCTTGCCATGTGGGTTTCTGTTGTTCTTGTTTTATCTCCTACCTCACTTCCATCCAGACTATGAACTCACACCCCTCGTAATGCCGCACCGTCCTAGCCCCACTCAGCGGGCCCTGCTCCTGAGCCCTTCCTGCTGGCTGGCCAGACACCCGTATCCTGAGGACAGGACCAGCTTCAGGGTGCCGTCCTGCCCCACCCTGTCTCCCCTGTGCTGGACGGAGCGTGTGCTGCCCCTCACTAACCACTGTGGGCCTGTGCTCCCTTCCTCCACCTCTTCCTGAAAGCAAGGCCTGGCTCACTCGCCCATTTGCTCCTAGAATCTTCAGCCCCCATTACCCGGATCCTGATTTGGGCACGGTGAGCCAGGTCTGAATCCAGCTCTTGTGGCTCTAAGCAGTCAGATAACAGCCAGTGACAGGAATATGACCTTCCCTCCCCAAGCTCACTGGATGGGCCTGGAGCCCTGAAACTCAGACAACTTGCATAACCTGTCTGACCTGGCTCCCTCATTTTCTAAAAGGAAACAGCAGTTATATCTTCTTCCTCAAAGAAAGAATTCTGAAATTCTGCACCTCCAGAAGGTGAGGGTCCTGCCCTGGCCACCCCACCCCCACCCCGCAGCTCAACTCCCAGCCACCTCTCTAACACAGCCCAATCTGACCTGAGAATCTGGGTTTCCTTCATCTAGCACGGAGCCCTGGATAGTCACACAACAAGCACCATAGCCACTGTTTTATCATCACCACCCCGCCGCCATCATCATCATCATCATCATCATCATCATCATCATCATCATCATCATCATCATCATCATCTGGATCTTGCTTTGCCGTAGGGACTACTGGAAGGGCTTTCCATTTATGAACTCATTTAATCTTCATGACAGTTGCATGAAGTGGAGCGAGTTACCATCTCCCCTTCCCAGACCATGAACTGAGACACAGAGGTTTGCAACTTGTCCAAGATCACATAGCTGGTGAGTAGTCATTGGACGTCCGGAAATATTCTGTCCCTGTTCGCATGGCTTTCAAATTCCCACATGGAAAAAGATTTCTTAGACGTGGGATAATAACATGCTATTATAGGTGCCATGAAAGAAGTCAGTAGACAGTGTGGGCGAGTCACTTGACGGCTCTCTTGAAGAGAATCCTTCGGGAAGGAGTCACTCCTGGCCTAGCCCTGGAGGTACAAACAGGAAGCAGGGGGAGCTTCCGGTGTAGGGAGCCATCAGTGCCTGGCCCCTGAGGCAGAAGGTCATGAGCCTCTCTCAGATTGGATTTTCCAAGTGCAACGGCATTGGAGGGCTCTAAGCAAGGGTGAGACCAGCCCACGGGGAGCAGGTCGCTTCTTCTCTGAGGAGTGGCTGGTAAGGGGCAGAGAGTTCCCCAGGAAGCCCCTGCAGGAGAAAGTGGTAACTTGGGCTTCCGTGGCTGTGGAGATGAGGCAGTGGATGGTCCTGGCTGCCTTTGCTGAAGGGCTGCCTGGCTCGTTTTCCACCTGTCTTTGCGGAAATACAAACTTTCCCGAGGGCCGGCGGGACCAGGTCAGGGGCTCCCTGTGTTTCCGAATCTCGCCACGAGAGGGCGCGAGAAGCCGCTTTTCCCGTTCAGACCTTGTGACTAAAGCGTCACGTCTTCCCTGGCAGGGGACACTGCTGTTTTTTAATGTTCGCTCTGAGGGTTGAAACTGTTTTTCTGTGGGGTTCGGGGTACAGAAGGGAGGGTCGGAGTGCGGGGTGGGCGGGGTGGCACCCCTTCCCGAGCTTCCCTTGGGTGGGTGCAGCCCCGCCCCTTACACCCACGGGACCTGCGTCACGTTTCCTGCACCCGCCGTGACCCAGCGCTTGGCGGTGACCCCGAAGGTTTCCCAACCTCCTGGCTGCACTAAGGCTTCCATCCACTTGATGACGCTTGATGACCACCCAACTCCCGGAGAGTGGGGGTCGGGAGAGGAAGCCAGGGAATCCCGGACCCGGAGGGGGGGGGGCGGGGAGATCAGAAGAGTATTGTGAGGCTGCAGTTTCCGCTGCCTTCTGGGGCCAGGCAAGGGCGGGGTGCACTTAAGGATGGGGAAGGGTGGACTTTTCTTTTTTTTAATTTCCTAAAGGAAAATTTACTGTGGCACCTCGGTTCACGAACTTAATTCTTTCCA
>PVIC010019560.1:0-30438 GCA_004025085.1 Thryonomys swinderianus
GAGAGAGAGAGAGAGAGAGAGAGAGAGAGAGAGAGAGAGAGAGGGAGGGAGGGAGGGAGGGAGGGAAGGAGGGAAAGAGGGAGGAGGAGAGACTCTGTGTGTGTGTGTGTGTGTGTGTGTGTGTGTGTGTTATTTTAAATCCATAAGGTAATTGGTTTTCTGCAGGGCTAACTGAATTTCCCCAATTTAATTTGCAAAGATGCTTCCCAGGAGCCATTATGGCGCGCGCTGGCCTCCAGATTGGATTAGTGGCCTCTCGGGCTGCTGTTCTCTGAGTCACAAAGTGGGGCCCAGCCCCTGTAACCTGATTACCTGAGCAGCGGAACTTCTTGCTCTTGATCTGGCTGATGCGCTTGTTGGCGAGCCTGCGTGGGCTGCTGCAGCGGGCCCCGCTCGTCTCGATGGGGTTGTCCTGGAGGTAGTCAGCCAGCCACTTCAAGTGGCAGTCGCATACAAATGGGTTTTGGGCTAAGTGGCTGCAAGAGGGACAGGCTGTTAATTAGGAGTGGCCTGTGGTGGCTTGTTCCACCCCCCCCACCACCCTGCCTGGCACTGGGCCCTGAGAAGCCAGTGTAGGGTTCCATCCCTCATCACCCCAAGAGGCCTAGGGTGCACCTTTCAGATAGAACTCAAAGAGGGGGCCTACAGCTGGCCGCCTGCCAAAGCCAGCACAGATGCAGCCAGCATCTGGTCTATGGAATGAGGCTCCCTGCCCTCCCCTCTTGGGGCAGGACCCACCACAGTCATCTCTCCTCTCACTGGGGTCAATTCTGACAGGCAAAACAAGTCACAAGTTTCAGAATTTATACTTAGGGTACAATGTACTTTATTTCTCTAAGCTCAGTGGCACCAGGCACAGAAAGCAGCTGGCTCAGCGACTAGCATATGGCGAGTGCTCCATATATAGTAGCAGGTATTGTTATTACGCTTATCCGGAGAGCTCTGCAGGGCCTGCTTGTCTGGCTCAGTAAGAAAAACTGCAGATCACCGAACACAGAGCTCGGCACATGGTTTGCAAGGCCTGTACCACAGCTGCTTGTGCTCTATGTTGGCTTCTCTCTCTGGCTGCAGGGGACTTACAACATACCCAGGAAACTCCAGGCTCCTGGCCTGGGGCTTGCGTCTAGAAGACCTTTCTGTGAGGGTTCAGGAATAGGTTAGCAGTGGAAAGGCAGGCTGTTCTGAACCCAGGGGCAGTAGTGATCATGCCTAGCTTAAAATACCCTTTCCTTCCAGCTGAGTAACTTTGCGTTCAGTCTCTTTTTCTCTCTGTGCATTTCCTCACACACAAACTCACTGCAGATAACAACAGCACCCAAACCCTTTGGGTTGTGAGGCTTGAAGATTTTGAAACAGGGTAAATACTTGGCGCTGAACCCTGCCGAAGTGCTCCACATCGGTGTGCTCTGCTACTCCCATGGTTCCATGCTCCCTGCATGCTTTCCTCTGGCATGTGCTGAATTTGTCTTCATTTGGGTGTTTGCATGGCTGGGTGCCCTGGCTCTCTGGCTGCCCAGGCAGCGTACTCACAGCGTCTGGATGGACTGCAAGGGAGCGAAGAGCCCCTTGCTGATTGTCTGCAGCTTGTTGTCATACAGGGAGAGCAGGTTGAGGTTCTGCAGGTCCTGGAAGGTGTTCACCCGCAAGCAGTTGATCTTGTTGGCATTGAGGAGGCTGTAGGCAGAAGAGAGGCAGTGAGTCCGTCCCCCTGGGAATTACCAGTCAAGCAAGGGATGTAGCTGCAGCTCAGGCTGTGGCTATGAAGCTGCCAGCACTCAGCCTTGCAGCCTCAAGCTCCTGCTGCAGCGAGGAAGAAAAGTGCATTCCTGTGCCCACCCGAACTCTGAGCACATGTGGACTTCATGCTGCCTGTCGCCATGGACACTGTGCCACACGCTGCTATCACCTGGAGCCTTCTCAAGAACCCGCAGGCACTAAAGACCTGATATGCCAGCCTGTATGTTGCACATTCTGCTTTAGAATTCAGAGCTTGCAAAACCAAAAAGAAAGAAAGAAAGAAAGAAAGAAAGAAAGAAAGAAAGAAAGAAAGAAAGAAAGAAAGAAAGAAAGAAAGAAAGAAAAAGAAAGAAAGAAAAAAAAACGGTACAATTGTTTCAAAGCTCTAGTTGATTGACTAAGAGCAATTTTGATTTAGAGAACTCGTTTGAGTTCTTTTGGATCAGTGATCTCATTGGAAATCTGATGAAAGTTATAGGTCATCCTCTCAGAAAAAAAATGTGCCACTTGTGTAGGCATGCATGCACACATATGGATTCTCTCTCTTTCACACATGCACCCACAGGATGAGGGGAGCCTCATGGGATTGGGCCTCTGCCCTGTTCCCAGTACTCATCCCTCGCCCACTTGCTACCCTCTGTTCTGCCATCCCAAGCCTGTCAGCTCTGGAATGACACAAATGACATCTACTTTCTATCACCCTTTATTCTCAGTTCTGACTCTCTATTAAGACATACCCAATTCTGTTCACAACACTGTGGAGGATCTCCCCTAAAGTGGCACTGACCCCCCACCCCATCAGCTTTCCCATCTACTACAGATCTGTTCTGCTGCGTTTTTGCTCTTTAGACCCTTTCTTTTCTCCTCTAAGAAGTATCATAGGAAACTGCCCTTTAGCGGAAGCACTGGTCTGGAGGATGTTATGGGGGTCACTGGAAAGTTCCAAGCCAAGCAAACATGGGTTCTAAGAATCCCAGACTGACTCACTGTTCCCTCAAAATCAGTATAGAATCATTTTTCACTCTTTTGAAAGTAGGGAGGAGAGGGATGGATGTTGAACTGGAGTAAAAATGTTGAGTTCTAAAAATTTTGATTTCCAAGGCTGACACTGATCCTCCCTGGTGGACAATGATGCACGAGGTATACAATGGGCTGCCTTGCCTCAGGAGTCTCTGAACAGCAGAGCCCGGGAGTGGGCAAGGGTGGGCTGCCCAAGGCCACTCAAGCTTCATGCAGCCTCTCCCTTGCCATAGGTTGCATCCTCCCCAGTTGTTCCCCTGTGCACCCTGCATGCAAACAGCAGCTGTTTCAGTGACAAGCAGAAGAAGAACCGCTTGTTTAATCTGGCTAATAATTGGCAAAGTCCCTGGGGTCCACACAGATGTCCTTCCGCCTCACACTGGAAAACAGCGCACGTTGCTAGAAAACTCTCTCCGTTTTCCAAAGTGCTTTCTCGACATCCTATTATTCTGCAATAACCCGGGCAGATGGGTGGCACTCTCCTCACTCGCTTCAGGTGTGGAAACGGAAGCTGAGTGCTTGAGAAGCTTGTTCAAGGTCACACTGGTTTTTGGGGAGCATGATGGAAGTAGTTATGATGATGTAGGTCTCTGGAGGGTTCAGCTTCTTCTCCATGAATCCTTATCTACTCCACCCATCTGTCTGGCCCCCTTGGCAGCATTTTCCTCAAAAATTCCCTGTGCTCTCTCTACTAAATTATAGTCAAGGTCATTCGACTTTGGGGGCATTTGAAGAAGGGGGTGGTAGAGCAAAGAAACTGAAGTAAAAGCCATAAGACCCCACAGGATCCAGCAACCAGGGCAAGAATGGATTCTTTGAACATAAATTTTTTTTGTTTTGTTTCATTTGAAAAGTAAATGTTAAATGATTTTCTCCAAATCTTGATCTTTAGAGTCTTCTGAATATTTCATCTTGCAGGGAAATATTGAGCTATTCATTAAAGAGACCAGTAAAGTTTATCTGATAGCTTGAGCTCAACTCCTCATGTGGACCACATTTCATACTTCTTAAAACACAGCCTTTTCTGGTGGTTAAAAAGTTGGGATACTGCATGTAAAGCATGCACACACACATGGCCCTCCCAGATTTTTATATCCTCTTCCTGAAATTTTTTTTTTTTCCCAGAAATGAGTCTGCAGTAGGCAGTTACAGAGTGGCCACCCCCCTTTAAGGGAGGACATAGGCCTTTTCTGGGCCACGACTCTCACTACACCCTACTGTGTATCCTTTACAAGTCTAGTTGACCTTTGTTGCCTGAACACACATTTAGGTTTAAGGACTCTGCGCAGATTCTTGGCCCCCTGCAGAAGCCACTTTCCAAGGAGCAAAAGATGGTATGTCAAAGATGCAAGTCATTGAAATGGCCTGAGCTGGCAGCACTACTAGGCAAAGAGCACAGAGTGTGGGGCTCAGGAAGTAGGAAGCAAGAAAACACATAAACAGGGCCACCTCTTGGCCACTCAGCCTCTCCCAGGCTGCTTGGCTTCTTCAGGCAAGATGGGGAGGTGTAGAGAGAGATAAAATTAACCTGCTTTTGGAGAATGAGAGGAAGAGAGCTCCCTGAGGCCCAGAGTCAGCAAGATCTAACAACTTGTCCTTTCACCCTCTCTATTTTGGGAGGAGGGATCCGCAGCTCCTAGCTCCACTGGGGTTCCATGAAAGGAGCTAGGGGTGGGGGTTTGAAAAACAATACCCTATGAAGCAAATTGAACAACTACAGGTTCAGTATCCCTTAGCCAAAGTGCTTTGGACCAAAAGTGTTTGGGAGTTTAGATTGTTTTTTCAGATTCTGGAACATTTGCCTATATTGCATAAGGGTTGATCAAAATATACAGTGAATGTTTCAATTTTTAAAAATGATTACAGTAAAAGACATTGCCATTAAGCTTCCTCATATTACTCCTTCCTTTGGACATTCTTCTCCCTTCATTCTTGCCACTTTCTGGAGCAGTTCTAGAAGTCTTTTGAGAATGTCTTCAAAAGGTGTGATTAAAAATATGATGAATGCTGCTGTCGAGTGACAATGAATGGAAAGGCAGCTCGTAAAAAACACAATGGTGTGGCCCCATCTACCTTATTCACAGGACCTGGCACTCTGAAATTTCTGGCTTTTCTCCTACATCAAAATGAAAATGAAATCTCAGTGTTTTGAATCGATTCAGGATGTGGGAACAGACACGACAGAGAAACTGAGAACACAAAAGCAGACTTCCTAAATGCTGCACAAAGTAGCAAGAATAATAGGATAAATGTATTAGAAATGAGAGGGAGTATTTTGAGAGTGTTTAGGCACTTTTTTTCTTTTAGACTGTAATAAATTTTTAAAAATTTAAACATCTACCATATTTTCCAATCACACGTCATACCAAACAAGACATTTGTGGATGGGACCCACGTCTGAACATGACATTCATTCATGCCTCACACATACTTTATACATGCAGCCTGAGATAAAGTTTTATACAGAATTCTTAGTGCATCTGCGTTTGGATTGTAACTTGTCACGGGAAGTCGGATGTGGTGAGGAAGTAGCTTCCAACCTGGGAGTGCTTCAGCCTTTTGGATTAGGGATGTTCAATGTTTATTTGAAATGCTGCTTAGGAGTTTCTAAAGACTTGAACACAGGTCCCCCTCTTTAACTGGAGGGGCTAGTTCTCTCTCTATGGAGTAGAGAGATTTAGAGTGCCTTATGTGGCCTGTCTCTTCTCCCTTTGAAGAGTAGCAGTATAACCACTGCGTGACATAATGGAGTCATTTCTAGAGGCCGTATTTGTGTGTACAGCCTTATGGCAGCCATTTTCCAAAGTGCCTTGCCTAAGCAATTTTACAGAAGCCTTCGTGGCAGTGCTATGATAATCTTCATTTTTTTTTTCTTACAAGGAAACAGAGTTGCACCAGTAAGTGAAACTCCAGCCTCTTTCATTTCAGAATTTTTCACCCACCGCTTAATAGTCACTTATATTCCCTTTTCTGTGTTCTCTGTATCCAGGAAGCAGCTGTGTTTTTTTTTTTTTCCAGCCATGTGATGTGTGCTTCAGGTGGTAGAAGCTATGGTTGGGTCAGGACGATCCTGCTTGCCTCCCAGGTGTACAGAGATCTGGTTGACTATTCGGAAGGGGTTTCAGGTGTGGATGTTCACCAAGCTGTCATTGGTACAAAGTGGCAAGCTCTTTACTGAGTGTCATGCATTTCCACAAAACAGAAGGACTGGCTCTGTGCTCTCCTCATCCTCATTTTTCTGTATTATGGGAAGGCCAGGAGACAACAATAAGGCAGAGGAAATAGCATCCTTCTCATATGGTGGAGTGTTCTGCCTTGCCTCATTCTAGAAGCTAACTGGTATTCAAACTAAAAACTTTGATATCCTGGGTAGTTATTAGCCTGAACTCTTGTAGGAACCAGTGAGTTGGTCAGCTGGGGCCATATCATGTTTACAGCTATCTCTCCCATCACAGAGCTGTCTTCCAGGGTCAGTTATCCCAGGCCCACTTCCCAAAGGTACATCAAAGGTCATATAAAAACAACGAGAGTAACAGGTGAGGTGAACAGGAAATACATGCTAAACATCTCTATGGCCAGCTACTGGCTCAATATCTATACCTTACAAATATTGATTCCTTGAAATACTCTATGTGGGAAATACTATCTCCTCTTGACAAATGATACTTCTGGAACTCAGGGAGCTCAAATAATTGTGTGTAGAGTTCTCCAGCTTGTAAGTGGTGGGTTGCTATCTACGCTATCTTAGCCAAAAGACTTCATTTCCTGATGTCAAACTCCATCTCATTAAAGGACTTTGGGAGTCCAGTAACATACCCTCTTTATAGTTGCTTCCATTAACTCAGTGGTGATTTTACAGTACCAGAGAACAAGAAGAACTATACTTGTATCAAAGGTACTGGAAGGAGTGGCACACTGGAGCATGGGCATATATACAGCACCTGTACATGTATTTCCACATGTCAGCATCTTCTTTCCTTCAGGGTCCAGAGGCATGGGGATATGGACCACAGGATGATACATCTGTAAAAAGGACCCGGCCAGACCAGACTCCTTACAAAGGTGAATGGCGCAAAAGTCCACTGAGTCCCAATTTTTAGCCACTGCCTTTGGGTCTTATTCCTTCGTCAGTGTGGATGGTCCTGGAGCCCATAGGTCTTTGCTACAGAGTTTGGTGAACACAAACACCTAGGGTCAGGTTGATGATAAACTGCAGGAAAATGGCCTTGGTCACTCTAGCAATCCATACGCTGACTCAGTGGCCCAGAGCTCTCATTCAGTGGTATTTATGTTTTCCATACTTGTCCATGGGGCTTAAGAAGACATTGAGTTTGTTCCTCCTCCTACTATGTTTGTTTGAGAATGCCAAAAACACATTCCAAAATCCAGAGTACAAGGTCTTTCTGGAACTCTGGCATAAAAAAGAAAAAAGAAAAATCAAAGAAATGCCAGAACTCTTCCAGGAAAGATTTTGGAGTAGATAAGAGCATAGTCCAGGTTCCTGTTAAAAGGGAGGCTTTGTGATGGACATCCTTTTCTTAAAACAAATCTAGGAACCCATTTTTCTTTCATATACACTCAAATGCAGATACATGGGAGGAGAAAGATGGCATTAACAGTCTTCTGACATAGCCTTTTCTCTACTTCCTGCAGGGGGAGAATGATTACTTAAGGAATAGGTCATAATGGTCTGTGTAATGAAGGAAAAAATAGTCCATATGCCTCTGGAGGTATTTATACCATTACATACAGGTATGAACACCAGTGAGGGGAGTTCTGGGTGTATAAGCTGCAGAATAGCTGACTGCCTCTTCTTTATAACAGGCTTCCCTTCTTTTTTATTTTTTCTAAATTAACCCTCTGCCATGCTGAATTTTTGTAATCATTGTATGTAATAACAAGGACCCTCTTGTTTTAGAACTTTGTTTTCATCCTTTCTGTACTAAATATGAGGGATTTATTTTGACCTTCAGCAATCTACTAAAACTAGATATGGTGCTAGTGACATCTGGAGCTATAATATGGAAGAAATCTGACCCTGACCAGAATTGACTTTGCGCTGAATGTGGGTTGCTTTGGGCCATATCCTGCTCACTGATCACAGGAGGAAACAGGAAGAGGCCTTTAAGAGCCATCCAGGGGCACAAACAACTTCTCCTTCTCTCCTGATCATGGCTGCACTGTTGTCATGGTGATTTCTGGTGCCAAGGAAACAGCCCATGGTGGCCATGTAACTCTGTGGCCTGCCTGAAAAAAATAAGAGCTCATCTGCTCCAGAGACATGAAGAGGGCACAAGGATTAGGGGCCACAAGCCAAGGGTTTATTTTTTATTTTTATTTTTTGAGGGAATCAGAGGATAGCTCAGACTCTCAGAGAAGGAGAACTACTATCTGGTTACCAGGAGATCAGGGGACCTTGCCTACTGTGGCTTGGCTTAGCCTCTTCCTCCCACAAAGCTGTTAGGATGGTCACTTTCCTAACAGCTTCCTACTTGGGTCCTTCAAGAAGGGCAAACCATTCCCTTACTGACTGGGCACAAGGCATTCTGGGACAGGCTTTCCCAGGCAATTCCATAGGAAATGCAAGGCTCCCAAGAATGCCTTCACTGAGAATGCATCACCAACTCAGGCTGTTTCTGCTGCTAGAAAGAACTCTCTTTATTCCAACCCAGCCGAGTCTTGCTTAGGAAACAGGAGGCCCTTGAGCACCCATGACAGGGGTCAGAGCAGACACTTGTGGTAATGACAGTGTAGGAGGGAAAGTTCCACAGAGAAAGCGCTCATGATGCATGTTGAGCTTTCACAGGAGGGCTGACTAGTGCTCACTTTATGAGCCCTTTCTCTTTGGCTTGGACCAGTGAGCAATTCTTGCTGACTATGTTATGCTAACTCTGCACATCTTCCCATGACTGGGTCTGATGAAGGGTGGGTTGTGGGTAAGGCTCAGGCAGTCCAAGTTCCAATGTTGGTGCAATTACTTAAGTGCCTAGTGACTAGGACCACATTACTTGAACCTTGGTTTCTGTATCTGTAAAATGGAACTTTAAATATCTCCACCTTAACACTGTTGTAAAGATAAAATGAGAAGGTAGATATAAGATTGTTTGTACAGGTCCCAGAGCTTGCTGAGGACTCAATAAATGTTAGCAATCACGATTAGGAGCAGTCATAAGTAGTTCATGTGAAACAGCTGGTGATGGAGAGCGAGTTATATGGAGTGAAGTTTTGCTCCCTGCTCTGTAATTGGCATGTTGCTTGGCAAACTCCAAGAGCCTCAAACGGTTTTGTCTGCCTTCCAAGAAAATTGAACAACAGGTGTCTGGATTGTCTTAACTCATTCCACTGTGTAGACGGTCTGGTTTGGTTTAGAACCTCACGCAGCAGTTTAAAAGCTTCCACCTCAAATGGCCACCTCCCCACTTGAGTGACTTTTCCACGCCTGCTCAACCATCGATGCATGCTAAATGAAGACTTTATTCCCGGGGAAGCTATAAGATACAGCTTGCAGCTGTTTGCCAGAAGAGCAAAGGACAGCCCTTGTGACATGCTGACTGCTATCCCTGCTATGGGAAGGGTGGGCCTCTGAGCTATAAGACAGGGATTGGAGGGCACATGCCTGGTTGCCATGGAGACAAATGTCCCTCTACAAATGTCCCAGGACCCCAGGAGCCTGGGTGGAAGGGTGACGGTGGGGATGAAGTGGGGTTGTGTCCTTGGGTTTTCAGATGTCACCATATAGGATAGCTCAGTTCCAAATACATCCTATTGCCCACCTGGGTGCTCAACTTACTTCCAAGCAACCTGTCTTAAGGGGTGAAGCTGGCAGACCCTTTTGCATTCCCAAACAAAGTAAGCGTTGCAAGTAACACAGAATGCAGGTATGTTTCTATAGTAAGTGGCTGCAGGAGCCAAACCTATGCAAGACTGATTACAGGGAAATATGTTAGGCATTTTCCAACATGAGAAGGTGGCAATGGACTTTCTGAGTTTCCCAGGAGCTGGGTTGCAGATTTAGTGTAAGGGAGAGCTCTCTAACTTCTAACTGCACAGTAAGCATTCATCACAGAAATCAAGGGCAAATGAGTGACAGGAAAAATGTCAAAGAGAGCATTTGGTGGGGAGTGGGAGGGGGGGTCATTCCTGCATCAGCTAAGATGGAAGGTTGTGCTTAGAGTCCTGGGTTTCCATTGAACTGTAAGGTCCGGGAGTGAGAACTGAAGGACGTAGTGCCAGAAGACAGGGTATATTTAGGGAGTACCTCCTGAGATCAGTGAAGCATGTCTTTGAAGACCCGTTTCCTGCAGCCTCTGAGAAATTCTGGTTATTCTGTTATCAGTGTTGGCCTTCTGCCCAGAGGTACATGCCAAGACCCCCGAGCTGTACCAGGGAGGTTGGGCTCGGTACATACTAGAACTGGGCATGTTCATAGGGATGACTGAAAAGTCTAGGGACATGAAGCGTGGAAGGGCAGGACAACCAGCTGCATTATATCCACTCTGTCACATGTGGCATCATAAGAAGTGTGAGAAAGGAAATATCCAGGACCGTACAGAGAGCAGACAGCTGTATTTTGTGATGGGCCAGTCCTCTAAGAGGTGGAAAAAGAAGTAAAAAAACCAAATCATGTAATCCCAGCACTCAGGAGGCAGAGACAGGAGGACTGCTGAGTTCGCGGCGGCTTGCCTGGGCACCATAGTGAGCTCAGGGCCAGCCTGAACTACAAAGCGAGACCCTGTCTCAAAAAGCAAAAAAAACCAAACCTCTGACAGAAAGCCTCTGAGTTAAAGAAGAGGAAATTACCCAGACTACCAGGGTATTCTAATCAGAGATTTCTTATCAGAGCATCTCCAGTCTAACAAGGAAAATCCAATCTACAGCTGGCTGAACACTAAATTAGATCTAATCAGGACCTGCTTTCTAACTACTCACCAACAGGTCAAAGCCAATGATGGCCACTCAAGCCTGAGGTGGCAGGTCTTTCTGGAAAGCAAGCCTGCGTGAGTCGTATCAACTCCTGGTCTTGACACAGGGAGAGACTGACTTTACCTCCCAGCCAGTCAATGCCAGCTGCTCAGACTGGGGCGATTCAAATGGAGTTGGCTTCCCAGGCCAGACAAAGCCCTGCTGGTCTCAGTAACCTCTTCCTGTCACTCTGGAGCGAGAACACATTTCCTTTCTTTAAAAATATGCCTTTATAGAATCTTCACTAATGCCAAGCACTGTCTGAGGCACTCAGATGCACATACTGTATCTCCTTAGAGTGAACAAGGACATTTCCCTCCCATACACAGACACTCAGATGACAAAAGGACATCCACACCAGCCTGGCAGGACCCGACACCCTCAAATCTACCTCCATGTGTCAGGCTTTGTTCATCTTCTTCCAGGGGATTAATGGCGACTATTAACCAGCCTTGTGGTAGCAGTAATAACTTACAGTTCTTTGCCAGGAGCAAAGAATACCATCTGTGAAACACCCATCTCCCTGTAGAGCCCTGGCCTGTCATTCTGTGGGCCTCTGAGACCTCTGAGCAGGGATATGGCCACACAGAAACATATGGAATGAAGCAGACATGGAGAGAGAGACAGGGAGATGCCAGAAGAGAGAAAGAGAGTTCTCTCACTCTGCCTTTTATTTAGCTTTGCCAAATAAGCCTGACTATTGCTATGATGGATCCACTGCCCAGAAACTTGCTGGGCATCTTATCCCAGCATGATTTACATTACTGTGCCATCCTAGAAGAATCCGTCCAGGGCTGAGTCTCAAAGGACTCAGAAGGGTAGAGAGTAAGATGCAGTTTGGAAAGGACTGCAGCAACAGTCTTTTTCTAGAAGAGTAGAAGGTATCAAGTATGTAGGATGTGTGGCCCCACTCCCTCTCTCCTCTTTATTCCTGTGTCTCCTGCCCACTTGAGGATCCAGCTGGACTCTCTGCCCTGCAAACTGACACTGAATCCTTCTTAATTGCACATGGGAGGCAGAGAGGCCTCTTCCTTACCGCCTGTGACTTGATGTTAATTTTAAAACATGAAGACAGATCTACACAGATGTGCCTGTGTGTACTCAGATGCACACCTCTGTGACCACATCTCCTAAATCCCAAAATCATACAGGGGCTACTCTGCTTTCCACAGCTATTTGGCTGTGTGATAGAAGGCGAGGCATTTACCTTTCTGGGATCCGATGCAGTGTCAGTACCTTGCTGCATGAATTTAATTCTAAATTATGGAAAAAATTAAGTTCATGAATCGAGGTACCACTGTGTTTTCCACTGCTCACAGGATACTCAAGATCAGTGTCTAATGCCAGTAAGGAACTGTGGTCACAGGGCACACACCCACACATACACACACACCCATAGCACATTCACATTACCTGATCACACACCAGAGGTCACCCTCCCTTCCTCACCACAACCCAAAATATAATATAAGCTAAATTCTTTCCTTCCCATTTCCAAATCAGAGTTCAATTATCTTCTTCAAACATTTAAATTTAAATCTCCAGAATGAAATAAATGTAAATAAATAATCTCACAGCTTAAAATTCAAAGCAACAAATCTTTCTTTAAACAAACACTTCCCCTCTCAGGCCATGGCATGCCCAGAGAGTCCCACCTGTGACTGATTACACTCTTCTCAAATCATTTCACCCCACCTGATCCTTCTTCAAGGTCAGACATCTAGTGGCAGCTTGGTTTTGGTGTTCATGTGAGAATTTGGCCTGTGAATGTTTTAGTTCCCTAAACCTTAGCATAGCTCTGCAAGATATTTCCTGTTGTAGGATTTAGCTCTTCCTTAACCAATGGTTAGTTAGTAATTCACACCCGGGCCATCACTCAAATTGCATGATGAGGGCATGTACACATTGACCTTTGCTTTCCTCTGCCTATTCTTGGGTTCTCCATCCATAGTGCAAGGGTTAAAGGAATAGAGAGATGGGCAGCTCAGAATATTTTGCTTTCTTAGAGTTCGCATAAAGTCAAAGGAGAACACTATAGCTTGGATTGATCTTTCTAGGTAAGAGACTTAAACAGTCCCAGAGATGCAAACAGCGATAAAAGGGCTACTCACAGTAGCTGCAGGGACACCAGCCCATCAAATAGTCCCTTGGCAATCTCGGTGATCTTGTTCCCATAGAGAACCCTGGAATAGAGCAGATGACAGTGGTCACCATTATGAAAAGCCACCAGATCACTCATGGGTGAGGTCATCACCTCTGTTAGTACTGACAGCAGGGTCTCTGGGCGCCTCCTTCCCTGGGCTGCCTCATTCTTTCTCCTCGTTGGTGAGACAGAGTCAGGCAAGGCCAACCCAGGGCTGGAGTGGCAGGCTGACCTAGAGGCAAGAGATATGGGCTCCATTCTGCTTTGCTCCTGGGCGGCCTGGCCCAATGCATCGTCCACAACAGGAAGCAGTGCCTCCTTTGGGGGACCTCCCCAAACTGCAAACACTACTCACACCCCAGCAATAAATAGGTTTAGGAGGCCAGCCAGTTCTGGGTCTTCAATGGGCATTGATCAAGCTGAGGCCAGCCTATAGAATACTTCCTGTTAATATCCCATTGCATCCTAGGAATTCCCAAGCTCTGTAATCATCCATCTACATGGGGTGCTAGGAACCTGGGGCCTCTCCAGTTGGCCTTGGGATTGGTGAGTCAAAGGCTGGTTTGTAGGAAAAGCTAAAGAGCTTCTATTTCCAACCTTCCTTCCTATGCCTTGACATCTAGGAAGCCAAAAACTCATTACCCCTTTGGCCTTCTCTCTTGTTCAGGCCTACCCTGTCCCTCCCAACTGGTGCCTGCTACTGAACAGGTCTTAGCTCCCATGATGAGTAAGGCCTTGGAGCAGAATCTGGCTTTGCCCCTCCAGCCTAGTGTCCAGTGGCTCTATGAGCCTGTACTTGTTGATCCTCACCACAGCAACACAGAGGCCCTGCTGGCTTCCTGCTTCCCTCCAAAGTAGACTTGGCTGTCTGTTGGGTCCAGCCTTCTCTCTGATCAGGGAAGGTTTGGTTGGTTTTTGTGAAAATCCCCTCTAGAGGCCCTGAAGGGCATGGAATGAATGCACTATTTAGTTCTCACTTGGATCACAAATCCCAGCTGTGATACACGTTTGAGGAGGCAAAATATTAGGTTGAGGAAATGGTAAACGGCAGTGATAAACCAAATCCCCCATTTCCAGACACCACTGGGAGTGAAGAGTAAGCCTCTCCAGCAGCCTGCGGGTGTGTTTCATTAATGTTTCAACAAATTAATGACTAAATAGAAGTCAGCATGATGGCTCAGGCTCACATTTGTAATTCATATTAATGTCCCACTGCTCACAGTGCCAAATGCAGTAACGCCACTGTCTGCTCATCTCAGTGGACGTCAGAACTCGGAGCACAGCGGGAGCTGTGTGGCCGTGTACCTGGGAAGCCTGGGCAGGGGTCCTCCCTCCACCAGTCTCACCTCCAGAGGAGACAGCTCCAAACACATGGGATCGCCTATGTGTCTACCTCAGGGAACACCAGTCTCCCTGCCTTTCGGGTCTGGGCCCCACACCCCTCCCTCAGAAGGCTTCTACATATTTCAGTGACCATTTTTTGCCACCTGTTTACCCTCTTACTATTTCTTCCAAGCATTTATTTTTTAATGTCACTTATATTACTTTTATATTTATTTATTTTAACTTCTATGCCACCCAAACAACTCCCTTGAATTTAGGCTCCATGAGTACAGTGACGGTATGGGATTTGTTCATGCAGAGCCGCTAAAACCAAGGAGAGAGTAAGTTTAGCACAGTCAGTATCTGTTGACTGAATGAATGCAGCCTTTTGACTTGGCTGTCCTGAGCTGGGCTTGGATGTGTTTCTGTTCAACTCTTGGCTTTCTGGGGCCTCGGGGCTTGTCTTTCTGGATCATGGTCACATTCTCAGTGACTGTAACTCTGCTCAGTACACAGTGGGCCGCTGCAGAAAGCGTGGAGGAATCAGTCGTGGTGAGAGGCAGTTCCCTTAAACAATGCTCCTACGTAGCTGAGAGCTGGCTAGTGGCACGCCGAGCTCATGGTCAGCAGCTACATTTGGAATTTCTTTTTCTGCAGGACAGGGAGCATTTCGCTGTCCTTAGACTGTCCCCACATTGCAGCTGAGAAGCAGACAAAGGCAGTGGGAATGGGAAGGTGTGGAAGCGCGGAGATAGGCTGCAGCGGCAGACAGCCACGCTCTCCCTTCTCCTCTGTGATCTCCGGCACAATAAGCAGACACTAATCTCACACACAGTCCTGTCTTTGATATCCCAGCCAGATGTTCTCTTCGATAAACGAAACTAATTTACTCTGCAGGCACCAGACAACAGCTGAATCAGAGACTTCCCTGTCCTCGGTCGCTGCCCAGTGGGGTGGGGCCGGGGACTGGGGCGCAGGATGCCCCTTTTGTTACTTGCTCTTTCACACATTAGGCAAACAGGTTGCAGAGAGAAGCTAAATAGAGACAGCTTGTCTCTGTGCATCTTCCTTGCTGCCTTGAGGCCCAGGCAAGGGGAAGAGGCCACCAGACAATTTAACTAGTATTAATCAATGGAGAGTTGACCGACCGTGCCTGACATTTGACTTTCTACATTCTATCAGGAGTTTCCAAAGCCTGGACATCAACAGGGCAGGTTCTGGAGCCAGACATCTTGGCTCCATCTTATCCTGCCTTTCCTACTTATCACTGGAGATTTTGGAGAGGTAACATTGATTTGTTCTAACATGAATTTTGAAATAATCATATGCTAGGTAGTGCTCAAGGTACCAGGAAAACAGCCAGGCACAAAATAGATAAGTAGACAGGTGCTTGGTTACTCAATTTCTTTATCTGCCCAAGAAAGTAGATTCCATAGTTTGGGTTGCTGTGAGAATTTCCCCGTTAAGTCTCCTCGGACATAGGTGGTGTGGTGGCACATGTCTATTGTCCCCATGCTCTGAGAGGTATAGGCAGGAGGATCACAAGTTCAAGCCCAGCCTGGGAGTCTTTGCAATTTAATGAGGCCCTGTCTCCAGATAAAAAAATTTGAAAAGGGCAGGGAATGTAGCTCAGTGCCAAAGCCTTGGGTTCAGACCCTCAGTAATGGAAAACACGACAGAAAAAGAAGACTCCTACAGCAGTACATGCTCAACAAGTGCCACTGACTACTGCTGTTGTTGTGAGCAGGATCACTGAATGTGTGAAGTGGGAAAGATACCACTGTTCCCCCTTTTCTACACACATAGAAAAGTCAAGCAATTTCCTTATGCCACACAGTGAGCCACCCAGGAAATCGGGACACAATTGCACACTTTCCTGCCCCAGATGGGTCCAGTTAGGCTGCCCAAAGATTTTGAAATCAAATAATGGAAGGGCGCTAAGGTGGGGTGTACATCTTGTCAGATCACTGGCCGTGATGTTGGTTAGGAGAAAAAGTGTAACAATTAGGAGAAGAAAATAAGTCTTCCTTTCAAGAAGGACACATACGTGGCGGGGGCTGGGTGTGGGAAGCAAGGGCCCCTCAGCCATTGGCACACATCACCACGTTCTCCTCTGTCCCCCCAGAGACAGCACTGCTGTGGCTGATGAGGGAGGGAGTGAGAACAGGGGCAGAGAGACATTCGAATTAGAAACCAATAACTGGGAAAGCTTCTGGGCACTTAATCAATAAAAATAATGCATTTGAGTTGTAGAAATATTCCCCCAAATCAATTTCCCCTGAAGAAATACTTGTTTCTTTTACCAGGTTGCCACAAGTGTGTTTGGGAATATAAAGCCCTATAACACCCTCTGGAGTCTATGCCCCCATCCCACCCAGGCCCCACTTACAGAGATGTGAGTGCCTTCAGACCCTGGAAGGCATCTGGAGCTATGTCCGATATCTGATTCTTGCTGATGTCTCTGTGAACATGAACAGAAGAGTCAGAGAATGTAGTTTGAAGGTGATAACAGCCATCCCTAAGTGCAAACTGAGCAGCTCAGCCGTTCAAAATGCTAAGGATGAATCGATCAGTCATGCAATTCGCTTATTCACAGCACAAGAGGAGAAGGCACCTATGCCATTCATTTCCACTGCTTGGTAATGAAAGACATTAACTCTGTACCATTATGGTTCAAAGGATTCTCATCTACTGCATACTGACTCTGGTGTGTGTGTGGGGTTCACTGTAAGGGAAAACCTGCATCTGGGGGCTCTGCCTTAGGTCTGGTTGTCAGTCACTTAATACACAGATCGAACAGGAACAAGACTCACCTAACCACAGGCCAGGCTTCCTTTAAGTAGTGCCTTTTTGCCTTATGCCTCAGCAAATGCATATTAACTTCCAGAAAGATCTGAATCTGTGACTACCCAGTGAATTTCCTTTGAATTAAAAGGAGTTTTGGGTTTAAGTCCTCTGTCTAGCTGGATTCATCATCTAGAATGTGTGATGTAAGCACATCACAGGGTTCTCAAGGGACACCTCTGAGACAGGCTCATCACTAGCTGTCCACATCTCTCATTTGGAGCAAGCCCAGGGAGGGGACAGTGCATGGCATTTTGGAGAATACATCTGAGAAGGTGTTGTGTGACAGAAGGAGCCCAGGATACGAGGTGGCTAACCTGGCCTTCCAGGTGCAGAGCAAACAGCTGACCCAGACTGTGCCCAGGGCCTTTCAGTAAGGGCCATTCTCTCCCTCAGTTATTAGTGCAGGACTGGCCTTTGGGTTTCCATCATTCTGAGGTGAGATGCTTCAATTCCAGTGGCAACAAACCATTTCAGCTCTTTTTCTTTAACAAAATAAATCAGTATCTCTTTGTTTTTGTGTAGGAAAGGGAAAGCGAGGGTCGTTGGAGGGCAACCAGGAAACAATATGTGGATATTGAGAAGAAAGCCAGGCTGCAAACTGTCAGTGGGTGCCTCCAGTGGAGCCAGACACCCAGGCCCTGAAGTGCATATAAGACACAGTGTTCTCAAGACCATTCTTTCCTGCATTATTCGCCTTGGAAAGGGCCTTGCTACCACCTTTGCCTGGACCTCTGCTCCCCTCCCTCATCATTCCCAAAGCCTTTAAGTTGGAAGATATTGCACAGGTTAGGGCCTCTTCTGCACAGCTGTCTCATTTATCCCTTTAGCTGGCAAGATCGCCTCTAACAAATCCATAGATTGTGCTCACAAACTCATCAGCTTACTCTGGGCTTTTCTTCAGCGCTCCGTTTTTGTGTCAGGGTCTTAACAAGCAAATACGCCTGGATTAGCCTAATCTTGCTTGCCCTTTGCGTGGCTGCCTGGCAAATCGTCTCAGGCAAGCAAGTAGGGTTTGCTCAGAGCAGACTAGGGAGAGGGCCTGTTTTGACTATTTATTCCCTGGTCATTGGTTGTTCTTTTGAGGTGCTCAGACCTCTAGAGGCAAGTGGGAGTCCTGTGACCAGAGGGGAAGCCCTCTGTCTGAGATCTGTGAGGCTAGATGGGTTTTCAACTCTCCTTTCCTGTAGCATGAGGTGAGAGGCTTGAGGGTTTTGGAGATGACAGAGGCTGGGAATTGGAGAAGTGATAGTTTAGCTGGGAACTGACCTGCTGGATACCTTTTACCTTTGTAAATTATATATATATATAAAAATCTGTGATCTGTAATATGATGTTCTGAAATACACATTCATTATGGACTGCCCAAATCAAGCTATTTCACATAGGCATTACTGCATATGGTCATCCTTTACTTGTCAAGAGGGCATTTTGAGTGGACTGTCAGCAATGTCAAACATATAATTCCTTGTTAACAATAGCCATCATTTCATAGAACAGATCTCTTCAATTGTTCCTCCTGTCTAACTCAAATGTTGTATCCTTTGGCCAACAACTCTCTGGTTCACCACAGCCTGCACCTCTACCAGAGACTCTGAGACGTACCATTTGACTCTGGTGAGGTGAGGTCGACTTGTAAAGATATCGTGTATGAGTGAGACTGTGTGAAATGCTTTGTCTTCATTCTTAATTCTGCAAGAAGGAAACAGCATCTCTGAGAAGTCAAGGACCTGGAGCCACAAGTGACTGAAAATAGTCATTTGGATCTAGAGTGGGCGATTAAATTTTCTGACCTTGAGCTCTAGGCTATCTCTGCTGTTTCACTCTAAAGGGCACAGAGTCCAGTGGCCCCGTACAGGAAGGCAGACTGGGGAGGACATCGGCTGACCACTGACCTCTATATCAACTGCCCTGTATACCAAGAGGCAGTTCTAGAACTGACCCCCTTTTGACCGCTGACTCTCCATTCTCCTCGGAGTGCTCTACATCACACCCCCAGAAAGTCTGATTGGTAGGCTGGCCTTTAAAGGCTGGAAATCTGTATATTTGACCAATGTCCCAGACATAATCACACAAGGAGCCCATGGGTCTTACTTTAGGGCATGGTGGTTTCTCATCTCAAGTCTCAGACCCACTTGGTGCCCAGGATGATGAAGAGAAGTGGCTTTTAGGGCCTGATAAGGCAAGTTCAACTGCATACTAGAGTTAAGCTGGAATATAAGTGTGAGATACTAAGAAGTCCTGGAGCTGTGGAAGGCCGTCCTACTTAAGAGCAAAGAAAAAGAATGCTTAACACACCATCTAGCTAAACAACCTGGTTTGGCCTTGAGGTGTCAGGGCTGCCAGTAAACCAGGCAGGGGAGTGATCTACAGTGTTTTCTACTCCCCTCCAAAAGGCTTTTCTACCTTGATAGTTGTTTGGGTTTTCTTTCTAAAACCTGGGAGTAATTATGTATGTATGTATGTATGTATGTATGTATGTATGTTGCGGTACTGGGATTCATTCCAAGGCCTCACACATGTTAGCCAATAGCCCTACTACTAAAGTACACCCCCAGGCCTTTCAAACAATTTTAAAACAAGGTCTTGCTTAGTTGCCCAGGCTGGCCTTGGCCTTGTGTTTGTTCTGCCTCAGCATCCTGAAGAGCAGGGATCGCAGACATGTGCTATCAAGCCTAGCTGTTGATAGGTTTTTTAATACTAAGATAACGGGTAGAAATAGGTAAGGACAGAGCCAATCATTCATGGATGATTTTTGTAAAAAGTGATAAGAACAAGATAACATTCAGTCAAAACTGAGGAAGAATTTTTTTTGGGGGGGCAGTACTGGAAATAAACCAATCATGGACACCTAGGAGAAATGTACACTTAGGGATTTGAAATCTCTTATTACTCAGGACTCTCCTTCTTCCAAGCCATGAAACTTCAGTCTGGATTTCTAAAGTTCTGTTAGTCAAAGAACTTTAAGTGTGCTCTTTTCTTTACTGCTGTCCTCTTGGGGGAAAGGGGCATAATAATAAATATTGGCAGCATCAGAAGTAATCAAAAATTAAATTCTCTTTCCTGGTCATGACACAGAAGTTCTTATGAATTTTGAATGTGCTAATCGTAGCAATTCCTATAGGGTGGAAAAAGGATGGTAAAACACCAGCCAACCTCTAAATTACCTGGACTTCACAAAAATTAGAACAGTAACTTAAATCATGCAAGAGATATAGATTGGGGGCAGTGATTGAACTTGTCATTTTTCACTGAAATTACTATCTGGCTGCCTAATCAGGCTGGGCTTTAAAAATGAATGGGGGGGGGTGCGTAGAGCATGAGCCAGTAGAGTAGGGACACCGGGAGATTAATGACTCAAGGTTTTAAATATTAAGGCCTGTATTTATACAGCTCCTCCAGCAGGAATGCTGCCAAGGGGAGGGAAGAAGCCTGCACTGAGAGAGCTCCCTCATTATGTCGATTTCCACTTCTGGAATTGCACCAGGAAAGAAAGCTTGTTTGCTTTGGATTTCCAGGGAAATGGGATGTTGGCTTCTTGAAATCTGAGGGTAAAACCTACTAATGCCACTGTTTCACAGGGATGTTTATTTTTAACATAAAAGGAATCAGCAGACCTTGTTAATGTAGGCCCTCCTACTCCAGGGAAACCAGTCAATCAGCTGGGGTGGAAGGAAGACGCAAGATTAAGTCCATGGATATACCAGCCCTCTCTCCTTCTTCTGTGAGGCGGGAATTGGAGGCACAGAGAGGAAGTAAGTGGAATTGAAAATAACATCTCCATTACTGGGTTAGAGAAATAGTTTCTCAGCCTAAAACAGGGGAAGGGATCTTCCCCTGGAATCTTAACTACTATGGCAATGGTTGGGCCATCTCTGTCTCCTGTTTGTTTTCCTTCAGAGTGTCCAGTGCTGTGTGACTCACAGCATACTGCTCAAGGTTGAACGTGACAAGGATGGATGATGACACCATTACCACAAAGGGGCTGAGGGCGATGAGGCAATGGTGCTGCCACAGGCTGCCGTAGCAAGGGGGTCACAGCAGGCCTGGGTCACCAGGGCTTCAGTGATCTAATGGTGGATATGATATTGGTGGCAGTGGCCTTTAGGACGTTGGGTTTGACCATGGTCAAGTCATGTGACTCTGTTAGCTAAGTCCTCCAAGGCTTCTTTCTCATAGCTGTTGGAAAGAACAGAAAAGCCTATGGGCCTTGTGATCCAGGCCTATCCTCCCTCTCCAGCAGCATCCCAGTCTTTTTTCCTCCCTTACTCCACTCCTCCTCACTGGTCCACAAACCAGCACACATGCATCCCAGGCCTTCCACTTGGTCTTGCCACTGTCTGGGGCAGGGCCCAAGAGCCCACACTCATCTCCTCCTTCAACCAGGTCACACGGAAGCCTTCAGGGGAAACATGCTTGGAAGCCCAGCCTACCAGCATTCTATCTCTTTCCTTTCTTTTTTTTTTGTATGACTTTGTACCATGCATCCATTTAAGGTATTTATTTCCTGTGTTCCTATGTTCTTCCACTTGAATGGAGGTCCCATGAGTATAGGGCTTGTTTCTGTTTACTGCTCTGTACAGATCCTGGAGACAAAGACATTCGCTGAGTAGTACATAAATGTAAACACAAGTGTGCAGATATCAGTGATGATCACAGAGATAGCTGTGAGGCCACTACCATATGTCCTGCAATCTCCCCCATTAGGTTTATGACTCCATAGCTTTAGACATTAAAAATGGTGATGTGGGTTTTTGGGCGTATTGCTTCCTCTCTCATAGATGGTGTTACTGTGATCTCATGGGAGGCTCTTAGCTCTGCACATCGAAGCTCAGGCACCTCACGTGCTGCAGACAACACTTCTGAACCTCCCCTGTCAACCTTAGGGTTGTATCTGGTATCTAGAAATGGATTTCAAACAACATCTCAGCCGCTAATGTCTGTCAACTGGACAGATCACCTATTACACATTGCAGACACCCAACCACCCCATGTACACACATACCACCTCTACCACCAAAAATGTCTGGGCTTGGTTGTTCCCAGGGAACTCACATTCGCTTCAGTTTCTTGTATTGCGTGAAGGCTCCTGCAGGAATTGACTTGATGGAGTTCTGTTCTAGGCGTCTGAGGGAAACAGAACAGAGAAGAGTCACTTCGCCATTCCCTTGTCCACAAGTGCTTGCTGAGGGCTCCTGCATGCTCTAGCCTTGAGGACAGGATGGTGTCTGATCAGAAGGCACATATTCCGATGGTAAGAGACAGAGAAAATGCTGACAGGCAGAGAGGTCGGTTTCTGGAATACAGAGCACTGTCCAAGAGTCTAAGCATCTTTGGAGGAATCTACAAAAGGATATTTTCTCTTTGAGGGTTCTCAATTCTTGTTTGTTACAGTGGACCTTTGAGTTATGACTGGCCTGACATACAAACAACTTAGGTTACGACCAGAATATTAGCTTTAACTTATAACCAAAGTCTTGAGTGATATCCTGGAGGCCTGCTTGTTGCTTGTGCTTCCAGACGGCCTCAAGTGTCTCAGATACAGATTTAACCCATAAAGAATCCTGGAAGGAACACTGTAACACCCTCACCTGGATAGGGTTAACTAAGAAATCCTGGGCCAATAGCTCTCTAAGACACTAAGATGCCTAAAAGAAAGTGTGCCCAAAATTATACAAGACAAAGACTTTGAAGGCTGTATAGAGGAGCCTCAGCCCTCAACTGACCAAACTGGGTTACAGTCAGCCCTTGGGAATGAACTGAGTTTGTAAATCAAGGGTCTGTGTACATACTTCAGCTAGAGGCAACTACCTTCTTTAGAGGAAGCTGTAGGAAGTGACTAGGCAGATTGCTGAAAAGTCAAAGGGAAAAAGGCAACATAAAAAGAGATGGACCACGGCCAGCAATGCTTATCTATCACGAAATGGTGTCACTATCTGGCAAAAATTTCAACCACACGGCAAATGAGTAAAAATTTCAACAGCTGACTTCATTTCTGGGCTTTTCAAGGGCCTGTTTCAATACCATGGAGACACAATCAGAAAGTCTTTAGGCTGCCAGCCTGCCATTCATCACACTGGTTTTCTGAAATCCTGCAGCCCTCAGGGCCCAGGCAAGACCATTCTCCTGGGCTGCTGCTGGAATCTGTGGCTTCAGCTTCCTATAGATTTCCTCCAGTACTTCTGACTCTAACTGCCCTGGAAAGAGAAAGAACTGCTGTAGGCCCAGGGCCCAGGGCTCCCTGGGAAGAGAAGAGGCCATAGGGGAGTAAGTGAGCCTTCTCATTCTTTATGGTTTCATCTCTCAGATGACTTCCACCACCGGAACAGGTGTAGTGGGAAACAGGCCTGAGCGGGAGGTGGGGGGCTCTATTACAGATGATGAATGGCTCCCTGGTCCTGGCTGAGGACTCAGCTTCACAGACCCATCCATCTCTCTTCTCCCAGAGGTGCGCATCTTTTCATCACCTCCTTATCCGGCCCTGATATTCCTCAAACTCTCAGTTGGGAAGACTTAAAAAAAGACCCACGTGGAGGGAGGGAAGTAGGGGAAGCAAAAGGGAGAGAGGGGGAGGAATGGGTTTCCTTGGAGGCTACATCGAGAGGATGCACATTTCTGGCTGGGCTGAACCCATTCATCTTGAAGAGTAATCCCCGCTGCAGAGTGGGGGAGACAGTCATATTAATTTGTGCCTCTGCGATCTCATCTTCATTGGGGGAACAGAGTATTTGTTACTGCAACTGCTAATGGAGCAGTTTGCCAGCAATTTTCCCATTTCAAACAACATCTCAGCCGCTAATGTGGAATGGTTTGTCAGGCCTACCCATAACACAGACAAATCATTCTCTGGGCAAAAGGAAGGGGGAAAAGGTGGGGGGCAGGGTGGGTGAGAGAGAGAGAGAGAGAGAGAGGGAGTATCAGAACAGATCATTCTTGGCTGCCGGATGAATAGAGTCCACAAATGAGACTGCCATGGTCTATTAACAATGTCTGTGTGCCCTGCTGCAGGGGGACAGTGAAGGTTCTGTGCTGGGATTACAGCCACAGGCAGACTAGACAGGGATGTGGCTGGCTGGCCGGTTGGTTGAGTATGAGCCACCGAAGCTTGCCATAGCGTTCCAAAGACCATGGGCTTCTGAATACAGGTACTCACAGAGGAGCCTCCCCGGACTGGGAAGTTCCAAGGACATTCTCATTTTCCCAGTGGAGCCGAGTTCGGGAGGAATGTCTCAGCCAAGACAGCGGCTCCATGGGTCTCTGGGACTGCTGGTCAGGGAGCGCATGTTTGCCTGGCATTCTGTGATCGAACTGCCACTTTACTCAGGGACTCTGGCTGCCTGGTGCCTCTGAGGAGAACCCCTGTCTGTAATGATAGAAACCCCTCAAATTGTGCAAGAGGATCTACTACTTCCTGCTGCAGACCACCAGCCATGCAAGAGAGCCTAGGGCTGTGTGTGAGACATGGTGGTTCTTACTGAGTTAACCTTGCTTCACTGATGAGTAAGGTCACAGCTCCATGGCAGGAACAGTCTGTTAGAGAGACTGTCCCATCATGGCCCATCGCAACTCCAAACTTTATTTGTCCTCCATAAATAAGAAGACCTATCACTTACAGAGGTGGGTTTACTTTGTTTTACTCTTCATGCTTAGGAAGCCAGTTGTCCCGCTCTATCCTTCAGAGAAGGAAAAGCAAACCCAGGGGAGGTCAAGAAACCCGTTCAAAGGGAAGGGACCAGCAGGTGGCAGAACTGCTGTCTCCTTTTCTATCCACCGCTACACTGCCTCTCTATTTGTGAAGATGAGGAACCGGGAAAAGTCTGGGCAAATCCCAGGGCTCACTTCATGGAAGTAGGTGACGAGGGAAAGGGCACAGGAACTGAGGAAAGATGAGACAGAGCTGCCAGTACTGTCAGGCCTTCACATCATGGTTACAGACCCCCAGATTCAATCAACTGAAGGGCAAAGATATTAAGAGAAACAACTGCATCTCTGCCAAATACATACAGATTCTTCCTGGTCGTTATTTCTAAACAACGCAGCCTAACAACTATTTGCATAGCATGTACACTGCATTAGACATTATAAATAATCCGGAGATGATGTGAGTATACAGAAGGGTGTGTTTTACATAAGAAACTTCAGCCAGGCAGGATTTCAGGGGGAGTGTTCATGGAGGGTCCTGAAGCAACTCCTCACAGACAAAGAAGGAGGCTGGATATATGGAGTACCTGAGGGTAGAAAAGTGTCAGTGTTTCTGGAAAGAGAACGGACAACTCTGGGCAGAGCCTGTTAACCCTGACAGAGACCTTGCCCTGCTCACTTGGGGTTGGGGATCGTGTCACCCACAGGCTCCCAGCTCCCCATACTGTTTGAATACTGGCTGAACAGCCTTCCCATCATGGAGAGCCAGGGCCATGAGCTGATGGCAGGTAACCTGCCTCAGGGGGCTCTGGGGCTTTGCCTGGGGAGTGCAGTTGGGGTAGGTGTAACTGCCTGCGTACCTCAGAGAGGAAGCAGAGGTAAAGGTAGGGACAACAAGAGCATTAAGAAGTGGCTTTCAGGGGCTCAGGTCAAGCTATCAGGCACTGCAGGGAGAGGCTCATGTGGGATGTCTAACTGAGAGGCAGATTGGGCCCCAATTCACAATCCAGGAGGAGCTGCAGCTGGGACTCCCATCATTGGTTTAGTTGGGGCCAGATCACCTGCTGGAAAGACGATAGGTCTGTCACAGGAACAGGCCTGGTGTGCACAGCCATGCGCATGTGTACAGCCTGTCCCCGCACAGCGGGGCCTCCTGGGCAGGTTCAAGAATACAGAGGCACAATCTAGCTTCCAGTGGGGAGAACAAAACTTCAGTGTAAAGAACAAAAAGAAGCATTAGCATTCCCCTAAACTGTCACACTTCGGGATGTGTCTGAAGCCAACAGCTGTTTCGGATCTCTTAACTGGCACATGTGTCTCTCTTTGTCTGGCAAACATTCCTCAGGCTGCAAACTGATTTAATGGGGATAGCATAAAAACAAACACACAAATCACATAGGCGAGCATCTCTCTGCACCAGCAGGAACAATGAGAACATCCGACGGGGATTTCAGCCATTCACGCTCTGTATGGACTCGCTCTCGTTCCTCGGGTGCCTTCTTAATGATCTGTCATTTGCACACATGTGACTGAAACACAATGTGTTTCTAGCAGTACATGAGCTGACGTGATGCTAGAGAGACTGGCAGAGGCACTGCTGGTGCGGGGGGCATGTCTGCATGTCATGTGTAAAGAGGGGCAGCAGCCGTGTAGAGATTCTGGGGGGCTAACAATGGTGCTGTGATGAACAGCTTACATTTATTGAAGGTTTTCTGTGTGTCAGACACTGGCTCTTGTTACTCCCTTCAAAAATATCATGAGGCAGGAGTATTTTTTTAAATACCCATTTTATGGATGAGGGAGTTGAAGTACAAGAGGTCAGTTTGCTTAAAGCAAATTATGTAGTAAATGGCAGATCAGGACTTGAATCTAGTTTGGTCTGACACAGTACTTGGGTTCCTAACTCCTAGACTACACTGCCAACGTCTTGCTGCACTGCCAATGTCTCTTCATGGTTTCTTTACTTTTTCACATTTTAGTCATCTCTCTTAGTCTTAGGGACTCTGGCTAGGATGTGCAGATACTGCTGAAGGGAGGAAATCCCATGCGTATCTGTCCTCAAAGTCATCTCAGGCCATTTGGTTGGAGACCATACAATGACTCAGCTTAAAAAGGTCCGATTCCTGATGCTTCACTATGCCTGGTACAGCTGAAGGCAAAGGTCCTTTTCAAGGTTGTTCCCTGGGCCCAACTTTCAAAGCCTCTCACTCCTCTCTCTCTTTCTTTATCACTATTTCTTGCAGTGAGTCCTAGGCTCTTCCACTGAGTTTAAATTTTAATTCATGGAAAGATGAGGACAGATGGCCAATGCGACACCAACCATCTCTAACTTCCTTGGCAGAACACCTGGCATTGCCTCCGGAACTCGGAGGTGCTGATATGGGACCTGATTAGTTCTTTCATTTGCATGCATGCAGAGATGTATAAACAACTTCTTTTTATTTCTAAAAAGAGCAGCACAGGAACTTGAGACTAAGTCATTCTATCATGTCACACATGTAGACATGGTTTGAACTTTCTTGATTTCATTTGTCTTTTCAGACACCTGACATTGTGCTAACTTTCACATGTGATGCTCTTCAGTCTTTTTGGAAAATCTCTAGATAGATTATGATGACTTCCATTTTGCGATGGAGAGCACTGAGTAAGGCATGTGGTGTTAAGAAATGTTCCATGGGGCCAGAGGATTAGCTCAGTGGTTCCGGCGCCTGACTCGCAAGCACAAGGTCCTGAGTTCGATCCCTGGTAACCACATAAAATGCTGGGTGTAGAGATTCATGGCCACCAACAATCAATACCGCATACCACAGTGCTGGGTGTGGTGGCTCATGCCTGTAATCCCAGCACTCGGGAGGCAGAGACAGGAAGATTGCTGAGTTCGAGGCTTGCTGGACTACATAGTGAGCTCAGAGCCAGCCTGAACTACAAAGCAAGACCCTGTCTCAAAAAAAAAGAGAAATATTCCATGAAGATGGGTAGAAGGGAAGGTAGAGAGATGGGAAAAAAGAGGAATTAAGATATATCTTGTAAAGGTACAAATTCTGTATCATCAACGTGATCATTATGTCCATCTAAAAAATACCAATAAACTTAATAAATTAAAAAAAAATGTACCCAAAGTCAAGGCAAAACCAGGCCTCTCTTTTTTTGTCCCTCCAGTGGCTAAGGCAGTGGGGGTTTCTGCTGTTGTTAAGCAGCTGCCTACTCCTCTCAGACAGATAGGGGGATTGAGGGGAGACAGGGTAGAACCTAGAACTACATTTCTCTTCTGGATGATTTCACATAGCACTGAGCTTGAAATCTGTTGACAGCCTATTTCCATCAAACAAATCCATCTTCCACTGCAGAAGACTGGACATACTGGACAGCACCATCTGGGGACTCAGAGTGAAAATGGAAGAAAAGGAAAGGTATAGTTCGGTGGCTCTTCAAAGGCATATGGTGCCTCTAGAGCTGTAGAAGCCCCAGGAGGCACCTGAAGACCCAGAACACAGGAGGGTGTGGGCTTCTGGCGCTTCCCTGAATCTCTCCTGCCATGGGCTGAAGCTGGTTCAGAGAAACATCAGGGAACACCGTGGACGGTGTCCTTGACAGGAGCTGAGTTTCGAGGAAAATCTGCAGTGAACTGTCTCACTGTGGATTCTCTGGAAGAAAGTTATTTTTAGAGGATTTGGCTCTGCTATGCAAAGAGACCAGAGCACACTGCGCTGAGCTGCCTTGGCTTTGGAAGAAAATCTGAGAGTCTGCCAGATTGCTTTGCATGGGAAACAGGAACCCCTTCCAAATGTTGGGGAGTGCAGAACCTCTCCCAAGGTTAAGGCCATTTAAAAGAATCATTAATAGCTCAGGATTGAGGAGAGGGAGTGAAGAGCTCAAAATGGAATCAAGCGTTCTGAAGGAGGAAGCATAAATCTGGATCACATAGGCGGCCAAGGGCTAGAGGTGAAATTTTCAGGATCAAAAACAAAGTCAGGTTTGGATGTCTTTGGGATCGTAAACCAGACACTGCCTATTTCTCCTGGGCTGCATCCCACTGTGTGAACTCTGTTCATTTTTGTTTTCTTATCTTTCCACTGCTTGGCTGATCTCTCATTGCTAAGAGGATGCAGTTTAGCTGCTTTAGAGAATTTTAGGCTTACATGGAGGTCACCAGGCCTGACTGTATTGCTGTTAGCCATAAGCGATTCTCTCCCCAGCCCCCAAGTTCTGTCTTACATGTTACCACTTGAACTGCCCTCCACACCATAGAGAATGGCCTCATGTGCTTTAATTTCACAGCTTCATTTCATCACCAGGGAGAATGAGACAAACACAGCAAGAAGGGTCCTGTGCAATCCATCTGGTAGACAGTGGGTGCCCAGTAAGCAGGGGCAGCCTGATTACCATGTCTGCATACATTTGCATGAAGATGAGCTACTCCCAGGTTCAAGTAAGAATGCATGTGGCTAGCTTCTGTATGGAGTGTATTCTCACAGAGATCACCTTATAAAATCCAACCTTCATCTTTTCCTCCCTCCCTCCCCCTTTCTTTCCTTCCTTTCTTCTTTCCACACCAGGAATTGAACCCAGGGCCCTCACACTTTGGTACCTCCAAAGCCCTTTTTATTCTGAGACAGGGTCTTCCTAAGTTACCAGGCTGGGCTTAAACTTTCTATCCTGCCTCAGCCTCCCAGAGGCTGGGGTTAAAGGCATATGCCATCATGCTCGACAGAACAGATCTCTTTTATGGAGAAATCTCTTGCATTGGTAGCTCCTGCTTTTAGGGTGTGGTTTCCAATCCTTGCCACTGTCCCTAACTAAAATGATACTAAGTGTTGTACATATAGCTATAACAATATTCATCGCTAACATAAACTGTCCTGTGCTTAGCATTTTATACTGTACATCCATTCAGCCTTTATGAAACCATTAAGGACATGACACTAGTCCCTAAACTTTTCAGTTGAGGAAACCAAAACTCAAAAATGTTATCTGCTCCGGGTGTGGTGGCTCACACCTGTTATCCCAGCACTCGGGAGGTAAAGGCAGGAGGATTGCTTAGTTCGAGGCTTGCCTGGGATCCATAGGGAGCTCAGGGCCAGTCTGAACTACAAAGCGAGAAGTTGTCTCAAAAAAAAAAAAAAAGTTATTTGCCCCCATGTGTAACATCAGCTACTTGGGAAGCTGAGGTAAGAGGATTGCAAGTTTGAGGCCCTGCTAGGCAACTTAGCAAGACCCTGTTTCAATGGAAAAAGGAGGGCTTGGAGGATGTAGCTCAGCAGTAGAGTGTGCTGGGTTCAACCTTCAGTACTGAAGGGAAAACATGGCTACAGACAAGGCTGGAACTCGGATGTGAGTTGGCCTGAGTCTGTGCTCTATATTCAAAATCAGCTGGTTGCTGTTCTATGTTTGGAAACACTCTGATGGGGTTTGTCATGCCCAGATTTTGGTATTTCATGGGCTAGGTAGTTTCTTTCACTTTTCTAATTGAGTCAATGTATACATTTATACATTTATAAATTTATGATTACATCATTACATGCAATTATACATACACAGAACATGCATGTATTCTTTCTTCACTGGTCATAATTTTATAAAAACAATGGCCAGTGCCAGGCATGGTGGCACCCATGTATAATCCCAGCACTTGGAAGGCTGAGGAAGGAAGATTGACACAAGTTTGAGTCTAGCCAGGGATATATAATGGATTAAAGCCGTTGTGAACTACATAGTGAGGCACTGTCTCAAAAAGCAAAACAAGGGCCGGAGAGTTAGCTCAGTGGTTC
>PVIC010019561.1:0-30450 GCA_004025085.1 Thryonomys swinderianus
CAGGCTATGTAGGCCTTTTCTCCCATCATTACATGTCTCTAAACTACTTTCTACCATGCAGTCTACACTATTGTCATTCTATCCTGTATCCTAAACTATGTTCTCAGATATTCCAGTTACCTGATATTCTCTTGATCTCTGTATCTTTTCCTTTTAACCCACCTTTTACATTTTCTAAGCTTGCAACAGTATTGTTTATTTCACAGTTTCCTAGTCTATTGGACCATTTCATAATTCACACTCATTTTTCTATGCATCTTTTAATCCACTAAACATGCTAGGCCATCTTACAGTTGTAGAAGTTCACTTTGGAAAATCTTTACAGGTTTAATATTGCTATCTGTTTCTGCTGTTTCTCTGTATAGTGATTTCCCTGTTTGCACATGTAAGTTTTCCTTTGAGTTTTGTACTTGTTCCTCTTGCATCTTCAGGTGAGTAATTCTTTGAGGCCTTTGTATAAACTAGCATTCTTCAGTGTGGACTTCTATTTATCCCCAGACTAGTACTAATGAGATACTATTTAAAAGTAAGTTCTTGGCATGAAGCTTTTCTCTTCTGTTGGTTTCGTTTTTTAAAAATTTTTTATAGAAACATTAATTCAGTACTGAATAAGATTAGCTAGTTTTGTAAGTTCTCAGAGTAGATGCTCACTATTCTTTTCTAAACACAACTCTTTTATTATTAGTTATCTCTTAAATTAAAAGTGTACTCCTGTTAGGAAAAGGACCTCTGCTCCAAAAAGTACAGCACCCTGAAAAAGAAGATTGAAGAGGATATCAGAAAATGGAAAGATATCCCTTGTTCCTGGACAGGAAGAACCAACATCACCAAAATGGCTTTACACCTGCAACTTTTGCATAGATTCAATGCAATGTCGATTGAAATCCCAATAGCATATTTCACAGATCTAGAGAAAATCATCCAAAAATTCATCTGGAACCCAAAGAGACCTGGAATAGCAAAGGCAATTCTAAGAAACAAGGACATGACCAGGGGTATCACTATCCCCAACTTGAAAATTTACTACAAAGCCACTGTAATAAAAACAGCATGGTACTGGCAAAGAAACAGACCTGTTCCACTGAGGAACAGATTAGAAGATCCAGCAACAACTCCAGATACACTAAGCCACCTCATCTTTGACAAAGAAGCCAAACATCCTCAGGTAGGAAAGATAGCCTCTTTAACAAATGGTGCTGGAAAAACTTGGCTTCAACCTGTCAAGGACTGAAGCTAGATAGATCTCTTTCACCATGTACTAAACTAAAATCAAAGTGGATTAGAGACCTCAATATTAAAACAGAAACTCTAAACCTGCTGCAAAACAGGTTAGGTAGTACTCTTGGAGACATTGGCTTAGGAAAAGACTTTATGAACAAAACTGCTATAGTACAAGAACTATCTTTTCTTTGATATGAGAAACTGAAGTTGTAAATGTGTTTCAGAATGCATGATTGCTATTGTGAAATAATAAATATTCAAAGGGAAATGGGGTTTGGAGTAAATAATGAGGGGAAAGAAACAAATGATAAATAACAAATGATAAATAAATGAAACGATAAATAAACAAAGGTAACAAGCTTGTGTATATAGGGGAGGGGTTGTAGGTGGGTAGGGGAAGGGGAAAAATGAAAATTAAGTCATCATATACTGGTACAAATTTTCAAAGTTGAGTGTAATTGTGATGTGTATATATAATGTACCAATAAATTAAATTAAATTAAATTTTTAAAAGTGTACTTTTGTTACCAAAGACCAACATCACTATAGCCATGCCAAGGCCTCTTTGACAAATACTACCTTTCATACTTGATTACCTATTCCCACTTATTATCACCTTCACTTTATTTCTGGAGCCAAAAGAAAACAAAATTTCTAGTTAACTTTGTAATGCCTCAAGTTTTCTTTTACTTTTAAATATTTTCCATGGAGATATGACTCAGTGTAGCATCTGTTCTGTACATTGCTAGAAAGGAAGACAGGAATTTTTTCACTCTCATTGGTTAATCCAGAACTACTGCATGAATGTTGATTAAATACGTGTAGAAGCAGATAGTTTAATAATCAGCTTCTCTATAGCTCTGTCCCAGAGAATATAAATTTTTTCCCATATAGGTTCACACAGTATTTTAGAATTTCTTGTTCATATAGTCTCCATGCCAACTAATCCATTCTGACTTCTTAGTTCAAAAACCTCCACAGACAATATCTAAATCATTGAGCATTATTGTTTCCAGACAGACAAACAAATAAGAACTTTATGTAGAGAGTGAGGCAGATTTGGACTAGGACCAATAGTTTGCCACCCCACACCCTACAACATATTAGCCTCTCAACTGGATCCTACTAAGCAACTGACAGAATCACAATATGATGAAAACATCTTATGAATAGATGCAAGTGCTACAACTCACAAAATGTTTTGGCCAAATGAGAAACATAAATAAATTATTTATTACACTTTGTTTAAACACATAGTAATGAATCTGGTGAGCCCCACTGGCACAGGAACAGCTAAAATGTACAATATGTCTTTTCAAACAAAATAAACATTATGAGCCATTCTCTGAAATTACACAGGCATGGTGACTCTCCACTATACTATAACTTCCTAGGAAACCTATAGAAACTAAGTGGACACATTTTATCATCCCCACTGCCTTTCTTGGGAAGAAACTAACAATTCCTCATTGACAATAAAGTGTACTGGAATGTATAGGACTTCAGATATACTCAGTAAGAATTTTCAAAGAAAAGAATACACACTCTGAGTACTGGGGAGTGGGTTGTTTATAACAGTGATGGTGAAACTTTTAGAGACTGAGTGCTAAATATGCAACCCCAAATCCACTCATTTATTGTAAACTGCTAGCACTGGATTCAAACCTGAGTACCGAGGTTTTAGAAAAAAAACAACTGTTATCTGATCCTCAGCTTTGGGGGCAGTGCTGGGCAGCTTGGCTCATGTGCTGATGGTGGGGGCTCTTCCTGCCCACTGCAACCCATGTGCCACAGGTTTGTCACTACCGATCTGTGCTATATGCCCTTGAGATGATAATGCTAAAATGGTTTTATGATGCAACATTGAGATTAGAAAAGGTTACATGCTTGAAAATAAGTCCGATGTTCCACAAAATAAAATCTTTATACATTCAGCACCAACTGTATCTTGGTAAAAGGTGAGGCATCCCATGGAGTCTGGAATTAACAGTTTGATTTTTAGCTTAGGCCTTTCAAATATTTTAGTTATAAATTAGTGACAAAATTTTAACTATTCTTTGTCCATGTTTAAAAATGTGAAAACTGATGACTGTCATATGTTACTAGTAAAATCATGAACAGTTTGGTGATAGCCAACACAGTCTTAAAAACAGCATGCAGTGCCAGGCGTGGTGGCTCATGCCTGTAATCCCAGCACCCGGGAGGCAGAGACAGGAGGATTGCTGAGTTCGAAGCTTGCCTAGGCTACATAGTGAGCTCAGAGCCAGCCTGAACTACAAAGCAAGACCCTGTCTCAAAAAAAAAAAAAAAAAAAAAAACCAGCATGCAGAACCTTTTAAAATTTACCTTTAGAAAATAATCTAATCTTTGCTCTATTGATCAGTGTGTTCCTACTGAAAATCAAAGTAATCTAAGTGCCCAAGAAGAAGGCTTGTTAGAATGAATTATGGGGCATCCACACACCACAATAAAATACAAATATCTAATGCTGTTAAAGAATTATGACATAAAAAGGAATTCAAAATATATTAAATGAGGGATAGCCACAAAAATATGTGTACTGTGATTTTTTAAATTATGCATAAATGCATGGATGGTTAAATGGAGGGATAATAACACAGAACGGTTAGTATACAAATAAATAGATTAATTAATGGGCAGATATATGACATCACAAAGACTGGAAGGATGTTCCACAAAATGGCAATGTTTGGGTAGCTGTGACTGGAGTGTTTGTAGGTACATATCTGGAATTTCTGGTTCAGCTGAACTATTTTTTAAATATGCTAAAGTGTGAACCAATTATACAATTATATTTGGGCTGCTTAACTAGTCCATCATTCTCCCCTTGACTTATTCTACCAGCTCAATAGTTTTACATTTTAATGTATCCTGATTTTTCTTCTTTTCTGTTATTTTTTTATCAAATGACAGTTTTAATTATTGTAATATAAGGGAAAATATCTTTTTCATCCCTAGGCTCAAAGTTGAAGCTTCTGTAACAAAAGAAATATAAATAACAGGAAAGTGTACAAATGTACTTAATGTAAATACCTTCAGAAATGTAGACAGTTGTAAACAGGTAAATTTGTGCATTTTTTACTTAAACTTGGTGAAGACTGAATATTTGTAATGTGTGACTACTCAGAGAGGCATGACTTAATGGAATTACACAGACTTCTCTGAGTCCCTGTCTTCAAATGTAAGGACAGTCTTATTCTCTTGGAATAGGGATTTCTAGAATAAGCATTTTATGGTATTCAGAAAATTTTTCTATGAAGGGCAGGAGCTTGGAGAGATCTTCCTGCCTTTCCTGTTTTCTCAAATGCCAAGGCACCCTAGTGCAGGGAAGCACATCCTGAACTCCACCCCTTCTTTAATAATTTATAACTTATGAAGCAACTGCTTTGGTTATGCACCTTTGTTCACTTTGAAGAAGGAGCATTTGATTTACCAATTCAAATGAAAAAGGAAAACTATGATCTCATTAGATTATATAAATTCTGTAAGTTAATATGTGATGTATAGACAGCTTTTCATTTTCTAGCAGTGTCTCAAGTCTCAGCAAACTTGTCATTGTCACTAAACAGTTCCAACATGCTTTTTCCTCACACTGGTAGTACCTCAAGGTATTTTCCATTTCTACCATATCTTAAGTGGGACTTTTGTTACACATTTCTCTGAAAAGTTGAAAAGCATAAAAGCAATCCACACAAAGAAATAATTCTAAAATGTTTCTTCTTAAAATCAATTCTGATACAAATTCAGAAGCAATATATTTTTCAGATATTATTATTAAATAATCCAGAAGAGGCCAAGGAAATGGTCAGATAAACAAAAATGCAGCATGACAAATACCTACATTTGGTAAAATAGATAAATTTAACTTTCTTTATAGATTTCCTCCTCTCAAATTAAGAAATAATCTAAAAGTGAACTTCAAAATATCTTATCAAGAAATCATTAGCACATATGTCACAGTTACCACAAAAAAGGTTTACACTTAAAGTTGGAAACTAAAAAGGAAACAGAGCTTATGTATTTAGGGGGTAGGGGGTGGGGGCTGGGTAGGGGAATTAAATCGTGTCATGTACTGGTACAAATTTCCACTATTGAGTGTGATCATGATGTGTATGTACAATGTACCAATAAAGATAAAAATAAACTAAAAATAATTTGGAAGCTATCATAATGTTCTGTTTTATAAGAATCAGATTTAAAAGGCATAGGTTATTGAAACTATCCATTTACTTCTAGATCACAATTAGGAATAACTGCTGGCCAGAGGGTGGGAAGGGGCTGGGGAGAAGGCAGGAATGCCTTCCCCTGGGTAGTATGAATGCAAGCTCCACCTGCTAAGAGGAAGGTTTAAGTCTTTGGATCCAACCTTCAGTGTAACAGATGTAGAGATTCCTGTGATGTAAATCACCAGGCAGGATTAGGCTGAACCAAGAACACAATCATTGTAAGAAGAATAAGATATAACAATTCTTTGGGAATTTGTTGGTGAGTAAATACTCAAAATTATTGCTAGTTACTGAGACACCGACATCAATAATACATGGTTCCTAGAAAATACAGCCCTTAATACATTTTAAAAGTTTAAAAAATTAAATGAAGAAAGGAAAGAAAAAAGGGAGGAAGGAAGGAAACAATTCATTGTAAACTTTGTGTATTTGGTCACTTACTAAATATATTTACTGGTGTCCCAAGAGCAGATATTTAAATAATTTGAATCAATTTGAGTAAAAATACATACAGCATGATCTGAAGAATAAATGAGTCCCAGGTTTAAGGTATGATTTACGTCAGTGTTTGAACACACTAGTTCTCTCAAAAATAAGCAAACAAAAGCACCTAGATGTTTATGGAATATGGAATATTCAATAACTGAGGAAATAACACTGAGCTTCCACTACAAACTTTTTTAAAAATGTCTTTGAATAATGAGCTTCTCATCTTTAATTTTAATAACTGTTGAATACCAATAATAAACCATTGCTGTAATGAACTTTGTAAAATTGTGGTTTTGAATTGCTTTAGATATTAGCTTGTTTTATCATCGAATTTTTTTCTTTGAAATATTTAAAAAAGATTACAGGATGTCAAACTTTGACAGCATTTCTATGAAAATAAAGAAACTTAATAGTCTGGGTTAATAGCATTAACTGAGCACAGAGGTAGAAGGAAATGAGATTGATTTCCACCACATCTATTAACTGCAAATACCCCTAGTATCTTTATTCATTAATAATAAAGGATTTAAAATCAAAGGTATAAAATCTGTATTGTGAGAAAATATAGCATGGAAAAGTGCCTTCTATTCAACAGAAAATGCTTTCATGAACTAAAAGTGAATTTCTCACAAAGTTGGCTTACCTCATGACTTCAATAGCAAGTGCACTTCGCTTTATAGTATCATGTTATTTGCTTAAGAAATCTGGCACAACCAACCAGTTCGTATAGTGCTCTGATAGCCTTCAAGCATAGAACTCCACAAAATAACTTATAAAAGAATTAATACATATTAACCAATGTATAAAAACACTTCTGATTATTTTTTAAATGAAAGTTGACTTGCAAAGTATGATTCAGAAAAGAGAGTTATGTGTGTGCAACTCATTAGCATTTAGTTTCGGTTGCTCTATAAGCCCTTGAATAAAACAAAAAATCTCATTTAACCAAGTAGCTGTTCTAAACTAGGAATAGTGAGAAAAGCCAGAGACCTCCTATATATTAAAATGAAACTCACATTTGAAAAAGAACAAGGCAGTAGAGATGATTCTCATTTACACTGGATTTTTAAAGGATTTAACAAAGTGACTGTGTGTCTTTTTAACACAGGGAACAAAGTCAAAGATCTGAGAACAGTTAGTGCTATTTTTTTTAAGGTTAAAAAAACCACCAATTCTGACAAATGTGAGTAGGTAAAAGATTAAAGTGGCTTCTTTAAGGGACAATGGTACACTTTTCTCTAAGCTTTCTAATGAGGCAAAGAATAAAAACATCCATCTTAGAAAATGTCAGGGCTGATTTGTATAGTGATCCTTACTGTTAAAGGTGTGAGATATTTTATTGAAAAACTTGTTGCTGAAATACTAAATTACTATGAATTGCTTTGAAATATGTAATCATACTTGTAATTTCTATGACAGGTGATGAACATTAGTAAAATCTGTGATCCTCAGAAAAACCTTCTTCAAATATTATAATTTCTAGTTTTATGAAAATCAAGGCAAATTCATTTATTAATATGCTCATACAAAACTGTAATTTACTTACTTGTTTATGTTTGGGTCTTAGTTACTTTAATTTATGAAGCACTAAAAGAAACTATAAAATGATGATATGTTCTAAGCTTTCAAAAGAAAGGTTATAAAAATATAACACATGAAAAGAAACATATTGCAGTCTTTCACATATGCTCATAATACATTTGGTAAGAATGAAGTAAATAATTACATTGGGAAGAAATGTTAAAGAGAATATATGTATGTACTCACATACTAGTTTGGCTAAAAAGGCTAACAACGTTAAGTGTTGGAGATGATATAGTATACCAGAATTATCATACATTACTGGTGGGACCCTGAATGGTATAACCACTCTAGAGAACAATAATATTTTATGAAATTCAAAACGTGTTTAGTAATAGTTTATATCCTTAAAATATGTATAACATATAACCCAGAAATTCTTTGCCTAAATATTTACTCAAAAGAAAATCAAACTTAGTTTCTTACAAAAATCCTGGATGTAAATGTTTACAATAGTTTTGTTCATAATATCCAAAAACTATGAAACACTAAGAAGCCTGCTAAATGATAGCTAGATAAACAAATTGTGGTATGCCCATACAGTAGAATACTGTTCAGAAAAAAAAAGGAAAAATCAATTTCCACATGCAAAAGCATAAATTAAATTTTAAAATGTCATGCTGTTACAATAAACACAAAAAAGTACATGCTGCATTATTTCATTAATATGAATTTCTCAAATATACAAAAAGCATAGCAAAAAATATGGCTGCTGATAAAGAACAGATGTGGTGTGTTTATGCACGCAAGAAAGCAGAGAAAACTTCAAAGGAGCAACAGTGACATCTTCAGGGTGATGGAAATGTTTGACAATTGTGATGGTGGTTACAGGGCTATCTGTATTTATCAGAACACACTGGGTTTTATATTAAATATTGGCATATGTTGTATATAAACAATGCCTTCACAAAGCTCATTTTAAAAAGGAATATAAAGACAAATTTTGTTTATGTTTGGACCTTGTTTATGTTTGCGTACAAAATTTCTAATGCTTGTGGCTTAAAATAGGATAATTAATGAAACAAAACCCCAGAAACTTACTAATTAAACAGTATAAAGAAAATTCAGTAGTATGAGGTTATAACAAATTTTATAACTATTAAGAAATTAAATTGATAATCCTATATAACATTTTCAAGGAAGGAAGGAAAGAAAACACGTTCATGGTGCTGTGTAATGAGAAAGGAGTTTTACACTCTGAAAGTTATTTTTGCCATTTCTTCACCTCAAGAAACAAATACATAGTTCATTATGATGGGCTACCAGTGAAATTTGGCAGAATTAGAGAAAATATAAAGAGCAAGGAGCACTCAGATTAGAGAGCGAGAGAGAAACAACTATGAAGAAAAGGATGAGAAGCTCATTACCTGGGTTAACAATGTGTATTTTGGAGAAAATGAAAGAAACATGTAGAAATTCATTACGGGAAAAGCTATCTGAAATGAATTTTAATTATTGTAGTGGAAAGAGCAAAAATGAAATACTACATTAAAAATTCCCAAAAATATTCAGAGAATGTACAGCCCTTTTTTTTAAAACAGCACAAATCAGTAAGAAGGAAGATGGTGTGAAACATAAAGTATCTACTGTGTTAGATACAACAATGTTTAACATTTATCCTTACCTTTTATTGAATTATTTATGCTTAAGTAAATATATAACCAAGTGAATGTAGCTCTCACTTGAGCATGTGAGAATTTAATTATGCTCAAGTAAATTTTTGTCAACATACATAGATTATGGGACTCCATAGGACATACCATGGCAAAGAGTAAAAAAAAAAATCATAAATCATTCTCAAGTTAAAAACAAAACAATATGTTGGTCACAAAGATATTATATAAGCTGAAGGTGAGAAAAAATGAAAAAACACCTGCATTATTTAGGAAAACTTTGCAATAAAAATAAATATACACACATATATACACATGGGTATACGCACTTATGCACTTATGTGTGTGAGTAAAATATCTTCTGTCCTTCTGTTAGCAAATGTTTTTATCAAAGTTTTGTGTGTAGTATATGAGCCTAATGTACACTCACTAATTTTATAGATTCCCTATGTCATTTAATTTTTAATGCCTTATAATTTATAAAATTATTTTATTATGTTACATTCACAATCTACACACACTTTGTTCCCCAAAAATTGATGCCATATGAAGTTTTAAAAATGATAAAATATTAACCTTGTCAAATTTGTTTACAGAATGGAAAAGATCTATGGATTCTAAATAAATAGAATTAAAGAAGTTAATAATGACAAATTGAAGTTTGAAATGTGTCAACACAGTACAAGAAAAGAATACCAAATTTCTAAACCCATCAAATCAGAAATTTCAAACAAAGAAAGGAAAATCCTTTAAAAATAATTATTTGCATGGAAACAAGTTCCAAGAGTATTTCATCTATTAAGATATGGGAAAGAAAGGTTTTCACCATTCAAATGTATATAAGACACATTCTACTTGGTTAAATAGATAAATCATTTAAATTTTCTCTTAGAATAAGGTCAAGTATTTAGATTAAAAGGCAATAATTCCATTGTAATGCTGTGGATTCGATAACTTTTTCTGGAACTAAAGGAAATGTAGATATTCACTACAGAAGGATGAAATACTGAATTGAATACATAAGTTCCATGTGGATACATAATAAAAATACAGCTGAATAGTAGAAGTAATCCTACAAAAATCTCTCTTCAACTCCATGAAAAATTCAACGGTAGATATGAGTAGACGGTTTTAAACCCTGAGAAATAGCCATTGCTAAAATAATCACTACTTGATGTCCAAGAAAACAATCAGCCATAGAATGGAATGCTGTCCTTCCAAGGAGAAAAACTCATGCAGACACACCAAAGCAGCCCTCTAACCCAAACCACCATCAGATAAAAGATTTAGAGACCGAAAGAGAATCTGTTCCCCCATGAACTCTGTATTTGGCTGCATTATGTTGACCGAGGCAAAGGGTTGAGTGAAAAATTATTTGTATCAAAGTCCATTTTAGATCTGACAACTCATGACTCCTTCTCAATTTTTATCCAGTCTTCTCACCTCTACTGACATGGTTCCTCCAAACAACGTCTCCAAAATCATTACCGCAGACTACGAGAAACCTGTCCTCTTTCTTTTCTTTTCCAATGTTTGCAGCGCTCATTTCCTTCTCCCACGTTTAAGAGTAGATGCTCCTCATAACAATCACCATTCTTTTGCGGACTTGCCCAAGGGCGGAGAGTGTTGTTGCATAATCACGTCTACCTTTCTTCCTCCCTCTTATCGACACTGGAGGGGGAAATAATAGGCAGGAAAAAGAAAACGCTTCGCCTTAGGAAAGCTTCAAACGTAATCTCAGCACGTGTGAATCCCCAACCTCTTCTACGCACAGACATTTGTTCTACCTCTACAGTCATTAATCTTGCTAATGCAACCGCGGGCTTACCCAGCCTTCTTCTAAAAGCAACAAGGAGTTGCCCTTTTTTCAAAAATTATTCTGTACCATTCTGTGGCCACAGTAGCATTTTTCACAGTTGGGATTATTCTCCACATTGTTGTATCCAGTCAAAGCCACTCAAGAATTCCTATGGTCCCAGCAGCACTAAAAATACATAACAGCCTCCTTACAATAATGACTGTGAATCACAGCATTCCTCGGCTCACATAAGTAGTTAAAATAGTTGAAAAAAAAAGTTAAATAAAACTTTTTAAAAAGTTCAAGTAAAAAAAAAATATGAAAAGGGGGTTGAAAAGGACTCCCCTACCGTCTAACAATATTAAAGTCTGTCTCAAATTTACAAACGTCCTCAGGAACATCAAATGCCGCAGCTTCAAACACATGCGCCAGCTTCAAGCCCGACAGCTTCAAATGCCGCAGCTTCAAACACGCGCGGCAGCTTCAAACGCGCCAGCTTCAAACAGCCTTGGGGCAGCCATCTTGCACCGCTCCGAGGAGCACAACCTCTGGGCCCTTAGGCGGCCACCCCATCCCAGAGGCCACACAGAGGCTTTGTTGGGGGAAAAATGGGAAGAAGGCGGAAAAAAAAGAAGAAGGAGAAGAAGAAATATAATTTGCAGACTTTAAATTAGCCCGTAGAGGGAGCTCACATAGCCCCATAATTTCACAGTAATTGGAATCTCCTGTAATTTAAAATGTAGCCCCATCATTTGTTAGAGAGAGCTTCCAGGGGTCAAAGGGAGCATGTCTTACTTCGTACCGATCTCTGCATGCCTATAAAATGCAATTCCATTCAGACCCCCTTGACCGTGTGTTTTGTTAGCTCAACAAAAAGATGATGATTCTTGGCTACATGTTCTCCAAAACCAGCCCAGAAATTAAAGTGACTCGTCCATGTGTGCTGTTAGGGTGAATCCAACGGAATAAAGACCATAATAAGAATAAAGTTCCAACAATTAGAATTGTCATGGCAATAACCTAAATGTCCCCCATTCACGGCATTCGTTTTAGAAAGCTCTGCGCTCTCTTTCAACCCTGACGAGAGATACTCTCGTAGCTATCCATTTCTCTCGCTGTATAGAGAGTCCTTAGACCAGGATGCTGCAATGTGCCTTCAGACAAAAGGACAAAACTGGAAAACGAGATGATATAATGGCAGAGAGCCTTTTCAATAAAACATGAGAGGAACAAAATTCCAAAATCTGGGGAAAGAAAAGCTAAAGAAAAGAGACATTCAAAAATAAAGGAAACATTCTAAATGTACGGCAGGAACTATTATCTGCTCTTGCGGAATAAATTTTGAAAAGAGATATGTAATTCTTAAATATTTAGAAACTTCATATTTATGTTAAAGTGAAATAGTCTCTAAAAATGGTTAGCCTTTAAAACAGTGTTGTTTCTAGCTGAGTGGAACCCGAGAATGAGCAGGAAGCTATGTGTAGGTCTTAATCAATAATTTAACCTGTGTGGATTTTATTTTATTTGGGATAATCTACGTGATACTTAAAAAAATCTACCTATTTAAATATATATCTATTTCACTTAAGTTATTAAATGGTATATTTGTATGTTACTGCTGTTTATCTGTAATATATCTGCATAGTTTGGGACCTGTGATTGCCTTGCCTTCTGCAATTTAAAAATGTTATAAAATTTTAGAATTTAAATCTTGTCTTAATATTACAGGTACTATATCAATAAATGTAAAAGACAAATCATACACACATATGCACACTTGGTTTGTGGGAAAGCATTGGCCCCAAAGGATAAGATACAAAGCTCAATTTCAATCCTTTATTCATCCCAAGGAGGCAAAATTCCATGTCAAGAAAAAAAGCAACCTGAATTTCATCTGTATTGCCTCCCTATTTGACATTTCTACTGTCTTATTATTTAATGGCTTAGAAATCCCTCCCTTCTCAGATGTGTTTGATAGGTTCCTCTTTTCTCTCGCTCATTCAAACTCAACAAGCAAAAACAATCAGATACCTTATAGAGAGATAGGACTTTATCCGATCAGTGAACAGTCAGAGTCTCCTAAGCATCTAAGACAACATAATTCTGGAGACACTAACTTCAGTCTGGCAAGCACACAGACCACCAGTAAAGTCACAATGAACACGGTGCTCATGGAAGACTCAAGAGAGGATTTAACATTTAAGTTCTGAAAACCATGTATACTGTTAGAAACTGAAGCCATTCTGTGCCACAGGACTATCAAGACTTGTGAGCTGTGCACTTTTAAATTCACAAAACTGATAACACCAGTATCTGTGTTTAAGGCTAGATTGTGCAAGTCAGTACAATATTTGATACTTAAAGTTCCTAATAATGATCATAGGAATGAACACACAAAGTAATATTTATATTTTTAAAAGATACACGGACATTTTCTGTTACTGTGCCATGAGAAAATTAGCAACTAAAGGTCTTCTCCAGAGCTGGGCAAAATGATGAAAAAGTGTGCTCTGTTATTTCTAAATTTTTCCATTACATAAAATTTCAAGAGCTACTCCACCATGAGACTGAGTTTGATGGACAGAGTCTAACACTGAGCAATGTTTAATGGGAAAAAGGATAAATAAAAACAAGTTCTTAGACTGGAATCCTCCTTGTCCACTCCTAGAGCTGTGAATGATAAAATCCAATTATAGAAACGAGACAAAGTAGAACCTAAGTTTCACTTTAAGCTTTCACCATGATGTCTGAGGACGGAAGATAATATTCTATGGAAAGCTACTGACTTTTCACTTCAGCAGAACAAATAAGATGTCCTATTCTAATGGCTTTAACACCAAGATGAGAAAATACAGTAAAACTGAAGTAATATGGAATGGCTGCACATCCAGATGATTTGTCCACCTCTTTTTATTAACAGAAGATTTAGCTGAAACTCTCTCTAGTGACTTAGTTTCCATGCTTAAAAATCCTTTTGAATAACTCGCAGTGGCTCCTATTATCTACCATGCATAAGTTTTAAGTTAGTTGGACCCCCATGCCCTCCTAGGATCACTAATGTGACTAGAATTACCCCAAAGGACTCCATATATACACAAATAGAGTATTGAGATGAATGTATTTGGTTTCTTAAAGCTTATTTTTTTCATAGGTCTTATGTTCTTATTGCCTACCTTAAGTTCAAAATATTCATGTTATTTCAAGTATGCACAAAAACGCCCTCTGAAAAAGATTTGGAAGAATCGCTATGTAATTCCATAAGGAATTTGTCATACAGCTCCTACACATGGCTTGGTGTGATGCATAACCAGCGATCTGGGCTTCCAATTTCCAGAACAGAGAGTCTTAAAGTAAAAAATTTTATAAAGAAACAGAAAATCAACGACAAAATGGCTTTAGTTATCTATAATTGTAAACTAAGAGAAGCATATCTTTCTATAAAGTAAGAATCTAATAACTGAGCATACATGGAAATTAATATAAAGCCATTGGTAAACTATTATGAAGGCTTTTATAGATAAAATTCTACAAAAATAAAACTTTACTCACTTAAGTATACTTTGGTGGCATATCAAAAATAATATTTGGTATAAGATGATTATTAGTAGGACTTGTTTTTAGGGAAATAATAATGGAAGAATAAACCTTTAAAATCCATAGATATAGATATTTCCTTACTCATCTGTTGGAAAATCCTGAGAAAAGTCTACATAAAATTCATTAAAGTATAGAATATTGTAATATTTTGTGTAAATGCCAAGATAAAGAACCTTGTGTATGCTTCTAACCAAAATGTAAAATAATTATATATTTAAAACCAAAGTGTAGGGAGAAAAGTTTTAAAATATATAGACATCCTTTAATTGGGAGAAATGGCACAGCGTGACTGTGTAATATTAAGCCATTTTACTTCCTACAGAATATTATGGAATCTTAGCCTTTTAAATCTAGTGTGGCTATTATAATTTATCCCTCAAAATTGCATCTTCAAGGTTGTAAGAGGACACTACTCTTAACTGCTCCAAAGTGGACAGGAGCAAAGTGCACACCAGACCACAGTGGTCACCCTAGTGAGACCAGGCTGATTTAAAGCCGCCACTCTGCAAGCAGAGTTGTGACTGACCCTGGACATCTTAGAAAAATTAACTACCTGTTTGCTCTTTTCTGGGAAGTCAGATCTGGAGCCAATGTAATAAGCAGAAGTTATAAAAACACATTCTGTAAGTAACAAGCTGAATGCTTGAGCTTCTCCAGATCTGTAGGAGCTGCTAGGCTGACATACACAAATGCTTTCATATATTTTAACCCCACTAAAAGTAAATATATAAATGAAAAAGTCAGATTTTGGGGGATAATATGTGACTTTATAACTTCTTGCCCATAAAGTGAGAAAAGATTGTACTGGCCTCTAAAGATGCTTTGTGTGTGTGTACACACACAAATATATATATATATATTTATATATATATAAAATTTTTAATATATATAAAATTTTTTCCAACTGTTGGAAATGTGTTTTGTTACAAGTTTCTCATGAGTGGAAGCATGCTTCTTTGGCTTAACCATTTTAGAACATCTGTGAAATCTAACTACAAAATGGAAATTGCTTAACAAACTATGCATTAAGAGAGCTACAATTTGCTTTCCTTTGTCAAGAGAAAATAAAATAAATTTTCTATCGGCCACAATGAGAGCTGGAGGGACTGATTACTCAAAATACAGTAGCACCTACATTTCTCCAAACATTCCCCAAGACAGAGCATTTGTGCTGAGTGTTCAATAATTTCCTCAAGCTGTACACCTGAAAAATATATGTCTCAAGTTGGTGTTCATAATCTAGTAGACAACCACATGTGTTCACAGCCCATATCTTTGAAACAATTATTCTCTTGGGTATGCAAATATACTGGGCTTGCAACATGTTTATTCAAAAGAGTGGGCAAAAATATTTCTTTTGTGAGCATCTGCAGGTTTCTATGGGAAATCTGCATAGAATAATACATTTCCATACAATTTTATTTTTTAAATAGTAAGTTATAAATATTTTGATTTTACAAAATTAAGGAAGTCAACTTGATATTTTCCATAAAGAAATACATAGGAAAGAAATAAGATTAATGTACATGTGTTAGTATTTATATTTACCTAGTTTATCACTTAGATCTCTGAATGTTCCAAATACACAGAAATATCCCAGTGCTCCTCACTCACCAGGCCTTTCACATACCCTGGCAACAAGCTATCCTACTGCTAACGCTAGTGCTGACCTCAAACTATTTAGCTATTTTCTCGTTTCATTATCAGCATGGTGATGATGCATAGAACTACTTAAAACTTTAAAAGTTTTAATATTCAAAATATCCAACATCATAGTTCAATATATCAGGGTGCACTAATTGGAACTTGATAAAATACACAAACATGTTTGAAAAATACAATATTGTATTCTAAATCCACATATCCACAAAAAGCAAAGCTCACTGATTTGCTATACTGGATACATATATGACCAAAATCATACAATTAGCATCTTTCTGAGCAAAGAGTAAAAGAATCATTTGTCTCAAACACTTATGAAATATTTTTATCATATCAATAAATTCTAAAATAATACATTTCACAAGGCTGTATTTTCTTATCTAAATAGTTCAATAAAGATATTCTATTTCCAATAATGATAACCTATTTTATTTACAGCAAATCTATTGACAATAAAAAACTAAAATTCTAGATAAAATATTTTTAAAAATGTTAAGGGCTAACAAATGGCCAAAAACTATAGGCAAGAAAAGGGTGAGGAGGAGGAAAATCCCAAGTTATAAAGTATACACATAAGCACTGCTATAGTTTGAACTTGTCCTCTCCAAAACTGATGTAGAAATTTAATCCCCATTGTGATGGTATTAAGAGATGAGGCCTCTGGGGAAAGTGATTAAGTCAGGCAAGCCCTGCCCTCATGACTGGATTAGTGCTTTAGAAAAAGCCTAGAGCCAGCTCGTCCCAGCCCTTCTGCTCTTCCCGTCTTGTGGTGAGAAGACGCAGTGCTCTTCCTGGACAGAGAATGCATCAGTGAGTCCCCATCTTGGAAGCTCAGAGCAGTCTTAGTAGGAACTGAAAAGCCACCACCTCGATCTAACAATTTTCCACTTTCAGAACTGTGAGAAAACAAATTTGCATTTTTATAAATTATGCAGCTTGTCATATTTTATTATCAGTACAAATGAACTAAAACAAGCAACAGAATGCTTTTATCCAATGGATGCCAAATTTGCCAAAAGTGTAATGTGGGCAGAGGAGGTAAGAAGAAAAAACTTAGAACCTCCCCAGAGTAGGACAGGAAATGACTGTACTCACATTAGTGTGGGACACAGGAAATAGTGCAAAAGTAATCCACAAGGGCTGGGGATTTAGCTCAAGTGGTACCCCGCCAACCTTGGATGCACAACAGTCTGAGTTCAATCCCCAGTACTGGGGGGGTAAAAAAAGTAAGCCACAAATAATGCCTGTAGATAATAAAAGAATGATTGAGGGAAAAGACAAAGAGGTTGAAAATATTCTTTAAATAGATGTTGTCTCTGCCTGGCTTGGTATTATAACTGCTTTCTAGAGGTTCCTCTGAAGTTTTACACTGGGTTAACAGTAACTCCTGGGCCAGGTGCTGTAGTGCACACCTGTAAGCCCACCAGTAGGGAGGCAGAGGCAGGAGGGTCACTGGAGTTCAATGCTAGCCTAGGCTACATAGTGAGTTCAGGACCAGCCTGAACTATAAAACAACACTGTATAAGAAAGGAAAAAACGCTGGGTGTGGTGCCTCACGCCTGTAATCCCAGCACTCTGGAGGCAGAGGCAGGAGAATTGCTGAGTTCGAGGCTTACCCGGGCTACATAGTGAGCTCAGGGCCAGCCTGAACTACAAAGTGAGACCCAAAGTGAGTCTCAGAAAAAAGAAAAAAAAAAGAGGAAGGAAGGAAATATAATATTACATTAAATATAAGTTGATAACATTGTTACATTACATATAAAATGTAAAATAAAATACATTTCTATTAGAATAATATAATGATAGAAAATGTGAAAGTAAAAGAATAAAAAAAAATATCCCATATAAACATTAAGGAAACCTAGCATAGGTTTACTTTAGCATCAAAGTATGGTGTAAGTTAAGGCTAAAACAATTATTTTTAATTTTAAAATACAGGCTATGATAATAGTTTCACTTATAAATGTGGATATCTCTCCAAATAAAATAGCTTCAAGATAGAAAAAGGAAATACAATAATATCTTGGTTTATAAGCATGTCTGTTCATGAAAAACTCAGTTTGCAAATAGAAGCATCCAGTAAAATTGTGCTTCCATTCACAAACTACACATCAAATGAACAATTCAAACTTGCCCATTTTCCTTTGGAAAAAAGTTCTCATTATTCTCAGATGATATGATTGTTAACATAGATTATTCTGAAGAATTCTCAGATAAATTACACAATAAATGAATATAAAATTGGGTGCACTCATGGTCAATATTTTAAAAACCAGTTATACTCTTATAGAAAGGTAACAAATTAGAAAATAAAGCTTTAAATTAATCCTCACCATAGTATAAAATTTCATGTACCTAGAATTAAACTAATAAAAATATAAATCCTCTACAGAGAAAATAATAAATGATAATGGAGAGAAACTGGAGTATTCAAATATATGGAGGACTACACTATGTTTATGTGTGGAATCAATATTTTTAAAAAGTTGATTCTTAAATTAATATATAAGTTCAAAATAATCCAAATCAACTACCCTGTAACATTTTTGGTTATAATTAGTTATAAATTCTATGTTGAAAACTAAGGTTAAACAAAGAGGATTTATACTCCTATACATTATTATTAGCAAGAGACAGTAGATGATGTTGCGGCCTTGATGTAAGAAAAAAAAAATAGGTCAATGAAATGTGTTAGAGTCCAGAAACACAGACAGTATGAGGATTCGTGATTTATGGGAAAATGTCACCTCAGGTCAAGGAGCAGTCCTTGCCAAACAACACTGAGTCAAGCAATTGAACAGATGAACTTTTATTTTCAAAATAAGAGTAAAGACTGAACTAACTTCACACAAAACAATAACAAAAGAACTGGTTTAAAATGTTTATTTTCTTAAAAGTATCAAATAGCTAATTAAAGAATTTTCAGAATTCACTGTTAAAAGATGTTAGACACCAGAGAGGAGAACTACACTTTGGGTAAATACCATGTATTCTTTATTCATTCAACTATTCCTGAACAAATAGGCTGCTTCTAATTAGGAACATGAATGAAACCTTGAGATCATAATGTTAAGTGAAATAAATCAGACACATGAACTTACATGGCACATGGCTTCTCTTGGTTAAGGAACCCAAATTATAAATAAAGAGCAAAATAAAAGATAATAGGAAATAGAGAGATAGATCTTTCCTTAATGGGAAAGAAATCAAGGTGTGGAGGGAAGAGGATGGAAGGAAGGGAAAGAAAGGGGGTGAAAAAGAAATTAAGTCATGTTGTGCACATGTACCAGCTCCACACAAGGAATGTAAACATTACACACTACAAACATGTACTAATAACAAACTTAAAATTTTAAAATACCCCAAAGAGAACTGAGTCAGACGATCATTTGCCTACCTAAAAGAAAGTTTTACTTATTAAGTTTACTGGTCCTTTTTAGGTATACAATATGATCACATGCATCATTGGATATTTGTACTTGTACATGATGTATTTTGGTTCTTGGTTTTTTCCATTCCTCTGTCCTCCCTTTTACCCTCTGCCTTCCATATACATAAGCTTCCTTTCCATTTTCCCCTTCTTCTAAAAGAAATGTTGAAAGTCAAAGTTAAGTGAGACTTTATCCTTCCTTTTTTAGATTAAAAGTGAATATTTGTTTAGAATCAGAAAGTAATATATACAAAACAATATACTCTGAAAATCTACATAATTTAAAATAAGCTCAATAAATCCAGAAAAAATCTAATTTTATTTATTAGTATACTTCTAATACATAATAATTACATGTATCATAGGGAATTTGTTCGTACACATAACACATATTTTTGTGTCCTTTTCCCCTCTCATCCTTCCCTGCTCCCTTTACCTGTTCTTCCTTTCCCATTTGCAAAAGCTCTGCTTCCATTTTTATTACAGGCTGTTTCCAAAATTTAGGTGTTAAACTGTGCTACTAAAAACATCAGCAGGCATATGTTATCATAATGTGAAAACTTCCGGCAAGATACCTAGAAGGGGAATAGCTGGGTCAGTGGAATTCTACTATTAGCTTGCCATCATTTGTTATTGGTTGACTTCTTGATGCTGGCCATTCTCCTTGAACTGAGATAGATTCTGTGTTTTTTTAATTTGTGTATTCCAAATAACCAGTGATTTTGAACATTTTTGCATCTATTTATTGGTCACTTGTACTACATTCTTGTAACTAAAATTCCACACCAGTAAAAGGAGTGATCCATACAAGGCAATTCTATTTTGCAGATTGCCGAGCACTTCTTTATCAAGTATAGTGAACGAGAAATAAACTGGTCCTTGCAGTCGGAGTTTTAATCTTCTAATTTGCTGATGAAATTTCAAACATTGACTATGAGTAATCAAAATCCTCATTAAACTCAAAAATCACAAAATAACTCAAATGTTTAAAATTATAAAGTTGTTTCTTACTAAATAAAATGTAGCTAGAAATCACCAACAAAATAGCCAGCAATATGTATACATTTGTAAATTCAGCAACACACTTCTAAACAATTTATCAATAAAATAATCAAATGCAACAAAACTAGGAAATATTTTAACTGAGCATTAACAAAATAGCATATCAAAAAATAAGAGATGCAGCTAAAGCAATATACAGAGGACTATTTATACTCTCATATCTACATATTAGTTAAATTGAAGAGCTGAAAGTCATTACAGTTATCATTGAAAATAGAAAGAAAAATAAAGCAAATTCAAAGAAAGGTGAAGAAAGTAGCAAGAAACAAAAAATTACCAGAACACAAGAAGGTGGGAAGAGTGACCGCTTCAGGAAAAACAAACAAACAAACACACAAAAAAACAACTTGGAGATTTACCTAGAGGTGACTCGGACATTTAGGTTAACACTAAAAGATAACAATTGTGACTAATACAATAAAGCTGAGGAAAAGATACGAAAATATGACAAATTTAATAGGGAGTAACAATTTATAATGTGACTTGTGTGAACACTGCAAAATACAATACTAGAAATTAAGGACTCGCTGGATTTACTAGGGTTAATAGAGTCTGCACAGCGTAGGGTAGGAGCTGTAGATGAGAAAATTGTTTAGCACTAAACCTGTAAACTGTATTTGTATAAAAGAAATGGAAATCAGAACAGGAATGTAAAAGCAATGTGGGACACTAAGTAATGCACATGCTTTGGAGTCCCATAGGAGAAAAAGTAGGGACCAATATTACTGAAACGATATTAAACATTAAAATTTTAGTCGTATAATGAAATACAGCAACCCCAAAATTCAACAAGAGGCGTGAACCACAGTTAAGATTAGAGAAGAGGGCCGGAGATTTAGTTCAGTCAGCGCCTGCCTAGCAAACGCAGGGTCCTGAGTTGGATCCCAGTAACCACATAACAATGCTGGGTGTGGTGACTCATGCCCACCGGTAATCAACACCACATACCACAGTGCCAGGCCTGGTGGCTCAAGTCTGTCATCCCAGCACTCGGGAGGCAGAGGCAGGAGGATTGCTGAGTTCGAGGCTTGCCTGGGCTACATAGTGAGCTCAGGGCCAGCCTGAACTACAAAGCGAGACCCTGTCTCAAAAAAAAAAAAAAAAAAAAAAAAAAAAAAAAAAAAAATTAGGGAAGAAAGCCGTATCTAGGTACATCATCACTACACTGCTGAAAGCAAAAGACCAAAACATCTTGAAATCAACAAGTGTAAACAAGGGGAAATATTGTTATTCAAGAGACAATGGTAAGAATGGAAGTGTATGTGTGCCTCAATATTAGCCAGAAAGCTCAGACGACAATGAAATAGCATTGGTATGATTTTAGAAAATAAAACATGAACCTAAAATTGTTTACACAGTCAAACACTTTGTAAAAGTGAAAAAGAAACACATTGTCAGAAAAATGTATTTTCAAGTTATTGACTTTAGAAAATAAACCAAAGAGGTTTGTTCAAACTGAGAGAAATTGATCCCATACAGAACAGAGAAGAACTGAACAATATAATTAATAACATTATTAAATAACCATAGGAAATCATAGGCAAGACTGCATAATATATCTTTAATAGGTACATAAAGCACTTTTAATATATAGAGTATTTTTAAAACCAAAAAAGCAAGTATCAGCACCTTCAAAAGACTGAAAATGTGAAATGTGTAATCTCTAATCACTATGTAATGAAACTTGAGCCCAATATCCAGAAATTAAATATCATTCTAAATAACCATAGGTCCTACAGGATCATGTCCTACAGAGCAATGTCAATAAAATAAAACCACTAAAAATTACCTAAGAAAAAAGAGAAAATCCTACCAGTTATATGACTCTTGAGAAATTAGTAAGTACCTAGTCACAAAAAATTAAGCCTGTATTTTAACTTAAGATTCCAGTGATTAGTCAGGGAAAAAATCACCCGTACTATACAAATTATTCAAACAAAAGAGAAATAAGTGGCTGAGATGTTCACACCAATTAACAAAACAAAAAACCCAGCCAGGCGCCTGTGTGTCCCACCAGCTGCTTAAGAGGCCAAGCTACACAATGGCAAAGCTTAGGCAACCTGGGCAGCACAGAGAGAACTTGTCTTAAAACACGAAATAACATTGAGAATTTGTACTGCTACGTGACATATCTCAATTCTCCATGTGGAAAGTGATAGTGATGTGTGTCCAAGATGCACCAATAAACTCGGTAAAGGAAGAAAAAAGAGATATGAAACAAACAAAAAAAGGGAATAACAGCAGTAAATATGATGTCAAAGTCTAAATAATATGAAAAATGTGAAGGTAATAAACACAGCAGTGATATAAGATATAAAAAGATATCCCTGTAAGAAAATGATGCCATACAGGGAGCTATAGAAAAAGTGAACCATATATTTAATAAAATTATTAAATAGACATAGGAATTATAATATTCTAATTACAGTAATTAAAATCAAGCTGGTAGATATATATATAAAATACAAATATATTTTAAGATCTAAGCATTGATAGAGAAACAGGACATTTTGCAACAAAAAAACTATTTTACCAAAAGTTTATAACAATACTTAATTTGCATTCACCAAATAACATAGCTTCAAACTCTATATATTTAATATACAAAACCTAACAGGTTTTAAATAAAAAATACAAAACTTTACTTTCAGAATATGAGGCTTTTACATCTCTCAGCAACAAGCAGAATCAAATATGCAAAAAATGTACCAAAAATACTAAATTTATCTTTTTGTAACTATGGAACATTTATCAAAATTGATTTTAAAGGTTAGCTATTCAAGGATAAAAATTATATTTTCACTTGAGAATTCAAAAATTCATAATCTATAAATCCTTCTAATGGGTAGAAAGCAAAGCTCATCTAAATAATAACTAGAATTTCAATTAAAGCTTAATATATTTTACTAAATCATAATAATTTTGCTACATATTAAATTTCATTGGATGGAGCTTAAACCATTTTACATGAACTTTAAAACTTTATATATATATATATTTGCATATATTAGAAAATTTTAAAAACAATTCAAGAAATGTGAAAGAGTAAAACCACAAGCATATAAAAATAAGAAATCAGACAATAAAAAGAAAAATAGACTCATAAGATTATACCAAACTATGAATGAAAAACTCAGGACAACTCTCTATACCCTACTGCAGGGTCTAGAAGCAGAGAGAATGCTTTCTAACTCATTCTATGAGACTGACCAAGAAAATGATCCACCGAGCAAACAAGGAGGAAATATTCACAAATTATTCACCGGATGGGTCTTCATATATCCAGCATATGTAAGGAAGTAAAAATCTCACACAGCAAAAATAACCTTACTTTAAGTACAGCCTAAAACGACCTAAATACATATTTCTTATAAGAAGAATTACAAATAGCCAGCAAGTATATGAAAAAAATTCTCTACAACCTTAGACATTAGAGAAATGCCTACCACAATGATATATTATCTCACCCCAGACAGAAGAGCTGGTAAGAAAAGAAAAAGAATAATAAATGCTGGTGGTGATTCAGAAAAAAAGGAAACACTCACATAGTGCTGCTAAATACATAAATTAGGAGCATCATTATGGGCAACACAATGGAGGTTCCTCAAAAACTAAAAATACATCTACTGTATGATCCATCCCATTTCTGGATGTGTATTGAAAGCAAATGATATAGGAATAAATAGATTATTCTAGATTATTTGGGTGGTCTCTAAATGGAATCGCGTCGTGTAAGAGGCAAACGAAAGAATATTTAACTACAGAGACAGAAGGCAACACGACAACTGAACCAAGGTGCAATGCTTTTGGCTGTGAAGATAGAGGGGGGGCCCCACGCCAAGAAAGGCAAGGAATGCTACTCCAGAAGCTGGAAAAGGCAAGGAGCTGATTCCCCAACGCAACTTCCAGGGGGAGCGGGATCCTTCTGACACCAAGATTTCAGCCCAGTGAAACTCATTTTGGAATTTTGGCTTCCAGAACTGTAAGAAAATAAATGTGTGCTGTTTTAAGTCACCAAATTTGTGATAATTTGTTATATAGAAATAAGGAATACAAAAGCCAAAGTTTGCCTCTCGAAAAAAAGGAATATAGTGATAAGCCTTGATTATGACATTTAAAAGTACTGGGAGAATTCACAAGAGCATTATAATGATTTTATAGAAAATAAAATGTAAGAAGAAATTATAACCAAAATTTTCCAATAAATTTGTAATTTTAGGTGAAATGCAAAAGTGTTTAAAATTAAAAGAGAGCATAAGAAAAAGTAGCTAATTATCTTTTTATATCTATCAAAGCATTTGACAATATTGTTAAAATATTATTCCCAAATAAATTGCTGTCACAGAAATCCCTCACTGCTGAAGTCGTTTCAATTATAAACAATTACCAAAATATTATCACAAGCCTTCAGGAAAAGTAAACAACTATTTTGAACATCAGTTTAATTTTTATGTTGAACCATCATGAAGCTATTAGTTAAAAAGACAGTGTAGGCCGGGCATGGTGGCTCACGCCTATAATCCTAGCACTCGGGAGGCAGAGGCAGGAGGATTGCTGAGTTCAAGGCTTGCCTGGGCTACATAGTGAGCTCAGGGTCAGCCTGAACTACAAAGCGAGACCCTGTCTCAAAAAAAGAAAAAAAAAAAAAGACAGTGTAGGCACTATGAATATTTTTAAAGTTTGAATCTTTATTGTTTTATATATATATATATATATATATATATATATATATATATATATATATATACACACACATCGTGATTACACAAAATTTTGAGAATTTGTACCAGTATAAAACACAATTTAATCCTCATTTTTGCCTTTACCCCACCCACCTTTCAACTCTGCTGTTTCTTCTTTATTACCACATTTTTTCTTTCCCTTGTTACTTACCCCTACATCCCATTTCCTTTTGAATATTTTTTATTTCACAACATCTACCATATATTCTAGAGCTCATTTACATCTTCAGTTTCTCATACCAAAGAAAAGATATGATATTTACAGAACTGTGACCTATATTCAAGTGGATGTACCTTCAGCCCATGAATGTTTTTAAAAATTGATTTTATTGCTACATCTTATATACACATTACGACAATTGACATTGAGAATTTGTACCAGTATATGACATGACTTAATTCTCATTTTTCCCCATCCTCCGTCCCACAACCCCCCGCTCCAAATACATAAGGTTTGTTTCCTTTTTTTACCTTCAAATTTTTCTTTTCCTTCTTTACTTAACACTTACCCTTTTCCCTTTGAATCTTCTTTACTTCACAATACCTATCATACATTTTGGAATTCATTTACAAAAGTAATTCAAATAAAATCTAGCAACGTTAAAAATAAAAACACATCACAGAGAAATTATTTCCACCTCAAGAATGCATGGTTATTTTTAAATCCCACCAGTAAAACCTAAGGTGAGTTGACCAAACATACAAGCAAGAATTTTGACCAATTCTCCATACTCTCTTTCAGAGTGTAGAAGCAGAGGAAATCTTTGCTTACACATTCCATGGGGTTGGCATTTCTCTAAACTCAACACCAGACAGATATTAGGAGAAAAATATAAGTTAAAGAATCCCATAAACATAGTTACAAAAATCCTAAATATAACAGGATATACAAAGAATTACAAAACATAATAAATTATGATTTATCTTAAGTATGAAAGACCGCCTTAACATTTAAAAATCATTAGATATATCTATCACATGAACTCACTAAAGAAGAAAATATCATATTACATTATGATTATATTAAAATATATTAAATATTATGATTATATCAATACATGCAAAGAAAAGCACTGACAGAATGGAAAGCCTCATTCATTATAAAAACAGTAAACTTGTAGTAGAAGGAAATTTTTTTCGGAAAATCATTCAAGAGAGGTCACATGTTAGTATATAAAATTTAAGAACATTAAAGTATCAACTACTTTTTCCTGATGATAATGAAATGCAACTATAAACTAATAAGAGGACAGTTGAAAACCTCACAAATAAGTGGAAATGGATATTTTTGAATAAACAAAGGTTTGGAGAAGATATCAAAAGAGAAACCAAAAAGTACCTTGAAACAAAGAGAATGGAGACAGAATACAAAAAAAAAAAAAAAAAGTTTTAAGACGTTTATGCCAACAAACTCCTACATGGAGAAAAAGAAGAAAAGGGTCCAATAATGTACCATTGTATTTCAAAAAGCTGAAAAGCAAAGAATAAGATAAACAGTTTCAAGATGTCAGAAAGTAAGTAACTGGGCAGAAAATCATAAAAGAAACAAGCAAACCAATAGAAACATTCAGTAAAACAAAGTCATTTTTGTAAAAAGATAATCAAAATTGACTTACCTTTATCTATAGGAAAGAGAAGAGTAAAATAAAAAGAGACATACTGATAACAAGGAAATACAAAGGATCATAAAAGATGATTATGAACAATTATATACAAAAATGTTAGATAATCAAAAACAAATAAATTCCTAGACACGGCCTACTGGCAGTAAATCATGTAGATAGAAAATCTGAACAATCCAATAATAAATGTGACTATTAATTGGTAATAAAATAAATCCAAGCAAAAGAAATTCCAGCCCCTGATAGTTTCAAGGTTGAATTCTACCAAATATTTATAAAAGAACAAATACCAATATTTCTCAAACTCTTCCAAACAAATGAAGCATAAGAAACACATCCCAAATCATTTTAGCAAATCAGGATTGCCCAGATATATAATCAACACATAGATATGAACAGTAAATTTATGAACTAAAAACAAACTACCAAAAATTAAATTAATAAAATCATTCCTCTTTCCAAACATTTCAAGAAGGTTTAAATACTTAGGAACAAGTTTAACCAAGGGAGTGAAAAACCAGTATACTGAAAACAATTAAACACTAGTAAGATAAATTAGTAATGACATAAATACCCCATGCTTATGGACTGAATAATCTGACAATCTTATACAAATGTTTCTTGACTTATGATGATTTCACTTGAAACTTTTAACTTTACAAACGTACAAAAGTGATACACATTCATTTGAAGCAGTACTCTGAACTCTGAATTTTTACCCCAGGTTAATAACACGCAGTATAATTCTTTCTCACAATGTTAGGCAGTGAGAGCAAGACAGCTTCCAGTCAGCCCCTCAATTACAGGTAAGAAATTGGTACTGTACAGTGAGCTCTCTTGCTAAGCTGGAATACTATATAGGATACGTGTATTAAAGGTATTTTCAACTTAGGATTCTTTTAACTTACTACAAGTTTACTGGTAGTAAAACTATTATGAATTGAGGAGTATCTTTATTATTGAAAATGACCTTACTGGCAGACATGGTATTGCACACGTGCAATTCCAGCACTCCGGGGACTGAGGCAGTAGAATCGCTGCAAGTTCAAGGCCAGTCTAGGCCACATAATGAGTTCAAGCTGAGCCTGAACTATGCAATGAAAAGTTATTTCAAACATGCCCTCAGCATTTTACATTTCAAAGTTTTTCTTAGTTGAATTTTCCTTTTTGAGTTTATTGGTACATTTTAGGTATACCTTATGATCACATTCCTCACTGAGAATGTGTACTTGTATTAAAATTTAAAAATGAGGAAGTCAGTAATACTTAACTCCCTGTCTTTCCCTCTTCCTCTTCTCCCCCTCTCTCCCTCTCTCTCCCTCTTTCTCCCTCAACAGGGTCTCGCTTTCTAGTTTGGGCTGGCCCTGAGCTCACTATGTAGCCCAGGCAAGCCTCAAACTCAGCACTCCTCCTGTCTCTGCCTCCCGAGTGCTGAGATTAGTGGTATGTGGTATTGATTGCTGGTGAGTTACCACACCCAGCATTGTATGTGGTAACCGGGGATCGAACTCAGGACCTTGCAATTACGAGACAGGTGCCAGAACCACTGAGCTAAATCTCTGGTCCCCTTCTGTGTCTCTCTTTTTAACTGGTATCAGGGATCAAACATGTGACCTGTGCTTGCAAGATAAGTGTCAGAACCACTAAGCTAAATTCCCCAGCCAAGACAGTCTAATAAGTGACTGTGCTGCAGGTAGGTTCAGTCCCCAACACTGCAAGTATATATACATACATATATATATATACATATATATATATATATATGTATATGTATATATGGGTAAACTAGGTACCACATGAACCAGATTAGAACTGGGCCCTTCCCTAAAAAAAAAAAACTCATATCAAAAAATGGATTACATATTTAAATTCAAGATATGAAACTCTAAAAACTGACAGAAAATATTTTTAAGCCATTTATATGAGTTCTAGAATGTATGGTGGATATTATGAAATTGAAAATACTCAAGGAGAAATGTGATGGAGGGGTGAGTATTGAGGGGTAAAGAAAAGTATGATTGTACTAAAAAGGGAAACAAAGCTTATGTATTTAGGGGGTGGGGGTCGTGAGGTGGGTAGGGGGATGGAAAAAATGAGAATTAAATTGTGTCATATAATGGTACAAATTCCCAATATTGATTGTGATCATGATGTGTATATACAATGTACCAATAAAGATAAAAATAAACTTTAAGCCAGGCGTGGTGGCTCACGTCTGAAATCCCAGCACTCGGGAGGCAGAGACAGGAGGATTGCTGAGTTTGAGGCTTGCCTGGGCTACATAGTGAGCTCAGCGCCAGCCTGAACTACAAAGCGAGACCCTGTCTCAAAAAATAAAAAAATAAACTTTAAAAAGAGTTAAATATTCAAAATATATAAGGAATAAAAAACTCACTAGTAAGAAAAAAAGATAATTAGATTTAAAAATTGGTTGAAAACCTAAATAGATATATCTTAAAAGAAGGCATACAGATGGCTAACGTACATGTAGAAGTATTCCACCTCTCTATCTGGAAAATAAAAAATCAAAAGCACAATAAGATGCAATCTTATAACTGTCAGAATGGCCACAATAAAAATATATTGAGATTAACAAGTATCAGAAAGGACATAGGATAAAGGAAAACCTTGTACAACAATGACAGAGATGTAAATTAACATGGACATTATGAAAATCAATATAGTTGTTCCTCAAAAAGTTAAAGCAGAACTTCCAAAATGATCTAGCATTCTCATTCCCAAGCGAATATAAAAGAAGCCATCTCTGTGCTGTAGAGAGAGACGCTCTCACGTGTCTGCCGCTGCATCCTTCCCCACCACACGGCACAGGTGCGACCTGAGTAACCGCAACGGGATGAACCCAGAAAAGGTGTGGCGAGCACGTGTGGCATGCTACAGTACTTAGCTTCTAGAAAAGAAGGAAATCCTGTCGTTCGTGGCAACAGAATGTGAACATGAAGAACACAGAACTAGCAATACTACATGGTCTCATCGGTGGACTCAGCAGAACGGAAGGGGTGGGGAGACACCGGACATAGACACAACGGTTTTTGGGGGTTTTGTTTTTTGTTTTTTTGTGACAGGGTCTTGTTTTGTAGTTCAGGCTGGCCCTGAGCTCAGTATGTAGCCCAGGCAAGCCTCGAACTCAGCGATCCTCCTGTCTCTGCCTCCCGAGTACTGGGATTGCAGACGTGAGCCACCAAGCCCGGCGGCACAACGTTTTCATTAGACTGGATGGATAAGTTCCAGAAACCTATTGACATGTGACATAGTTAATAATATATATACTTAATAATTGCCAAGATAATAGACCATAAATGTTCTTGCACCAAAAACTGACAAGAATGTGAGGCTGCACGTATGTTAATTATCTAGTCATATGTACA